>JAOPJL010000017.1:15889-26728 GCA_027123545.1 Trisopterus esmarkii
GTGGTTTGCAGGGTGCTGGTCTGACTGGAACATGTGGTTTGCAGGGCGCTGGTCTGACTGTAACATGTGGTTTGCAGAGTGCTGGTCTGACTGTAACATGTGGTTTGCAGGGTGCTGGTCTGACTGGAACATGTGGTTTGCAGGGCGCTGGTCTGACTGTAACATGTGGTTTGCAGAGTGCTGGTCTGACTGTAACATGTGGTTTGCAGGGTGCTGGTCTGACTGGAACATGTGGTTTGCAGGGCGCTGGTCTGACTGTAACATGTGGTTTGCAGGGCGCTGGTCTGACTAACATGTGGTTTGCAGGGTGCTGGTCTGACTAACATGTGGTTTGCAGGGCGCTGTCTCCAGAGGAGCGAGGACGCGTCGGTCGTCTCTGTAAGCGGCTCATTGACCACGGCCGTGTCTGCTACCTGCAGAGCCGAGGCTTCAGGACCCACCTCCAGTACTACACCACCCAACAGACCACGCTGGAGAACGTCCTGCTGACCGCCGTGCCCTCTGACCCCGCTCAGGGTTAGCCTCACCCTGACCCTGAACCAGGAGACCGGACAGACACTCTCTAGTGGAGCGTTACTTTGTAGGGTTAGGCTAAACTAACCCTACAAACTTATTTACCTTTTTTACCTTTTTTTTTTTACCTTTTACCTTTGAGCTAATTGAGATTATCTTAAAAAATTGTTTTTGTTTATTTGGAGTCTGGTATTAATGATTTCTTTCTAACTTATTTGATAAAAGCAATTCAGTAAAGGAGAAGGTTGATAATCTTCTTGCTAGGGTATTCCTGTTAGCATTCAGTTTGATACCATAATAAAACATTTTGATACAGAACTGTTATTGTATTATTCATATCATTCTACTTTTCAATATTATTTAAACATCAACGCTATCCGTAAACCGAACCATGAATCCGTAGGTGAAGGTGACCCTGATGCCAGGTTTAGCTGCTCTGAGCCTGGGGGACCTCAGGCCCTCTCCGCCGGGCTTCCTGGATGTACATGTGCATGAATTCACGGCCAAACATCTCTCTGTCTGCGTCTTCTCCCTCCTCCTGCTGGGTCTGGTTCCCGAGCAGCACATCCAGGGTGAGGGGATTGTCTCGAAAGTTCACAAATCTGTAACAAGAAGCATTAAATTCTCTGTTGAAACCATCGTACTCTGAGGAAAGCTGCAGTAAGCAACAGCGTCTTTATGTTGTATTTACCAGTAGGGGTCAGGGTCAGGGTCCATAGGGGGTCTCTAGGGTCCATAGGGGGTCTCTAGGGTCCATAGGGGGTCTCTAGGGTCCATAGGGGGTCTCTAGGGTTAGGGTCTATAGGGGGTCTCTAGGGTCTATAGGGGGTCTCAAGGGCCTATAGGGGGTCTCTAGGGTCTATAGGGGGTCTCCAGGGTCCATAGGGGGGTCTAGGGTCTATAGGGGGGTCTAGGGTCCATAGGGGGGTCTAGGGTCCAAAGGGGGGTCTAGGGTCAGTGTATTTAGTTCCATGAGGGTCCCATAGATCAGGAGGGGGGAGAGGTCCTGACCTCAGGGTGGTCATTCCTTCCATCTGGGCTGGGATGTCTGTCAGTCTGTTGTTGCTGAGGACCAGCGTCTCCAGACTCTGCAGGAGACTCAGGTTCTCAGGGAGCTCTTTCAGCTCATTCCTCTGCAGCCACAGGGTGTGAAGGTTCTCCATTCTGTGATAACATCATACAACATTTTGTAATAACATTTGGTAATAACATCCATATAACGTTCTAGAAGCTGGTATGTCTACGGTTAAAAACGGACCAAGATGCTTAGTATGAAGTTGTTGAATAACGAAAGAAAAAAAATATTGGTAGCACGTTAATATGTTAATATATATATATATATATATATATATATGTTAATATATATCCAAGCTAATATGAACATAATTAAAAATAAAAGTGGAATGTCTCTAAGTGAAATTTGTAGAGAATAAGAAAGAAAGAAAGAAGCCTAAGAAGAACAACAGGTGAGCAGTGCATGCAGTCCTCACCTAATAACATTTTGTAATTCATATAATAAATTCATGTAACATTCCTTACTAACAATTACATTCTTATAATAGATTCATTCATTCATTGTAAAGCGCTTTGGGTGGCCACTGGTTACAAAAAAAGCGCTATATAAATGCAGTCCATGTTCCACTCATTCAGATGACGTTGTGTGATATAAGGTGGTGTGCAGTGACCTGTGGATGTCCGGAGGGAGACCCTGCAGGCGATTCCCTCCCATGTCCAGCCACTGGAGGCCGGCCAGGCCCACCACGCTGGGGGGGATGCTCAGGAAGGAGTTCATGGACAGGTCCAGGTAGCAGAGCTTCTTTAGTTGGCTGAGCTGCACACAAAACATTCACGCTTCAGCAGGCAGTGTAGTGCAATGTGTCATGTTGGTCAAAAGGGATTAACTATTAGATTTACTATTAGATTAGGTTTGGGTCGATTGCTGCTATATCATCTTCTGATTTCAAAAAGTGTTTATCTGGCTTCAATGATGTTAGGGTCCTAGGATTAGGGTGCTAGGATTTTGGCCATTATGGTTAGGTTAGAGTCTTAGGGTACTAGGGTTAGAGTCTTAGGGTACTAGGGTTAGAGTCTTAGGGTACTAGGGGTAGAGTCTTAGGGTACTAGGGGTAGAGTCTTATGGTACTAGGGTTAGAGTCTTAGGGTACTATGGTTAGAGTCTTAGGGTACTAGGGTTAGAGTCTTGGGGTACTAGGGTTAGAGTCTTGGGGTACTAGGGGTAGAGTCTTGGGGTACTAGGGGTAGAGTCTTAGGGTACTAGGGTTAGAGTCTTAGGGTACTAGTGTTAGGTTAGAGTCTTCGGGTACTAGGGGTAGGTTAGGGATTAGGATTAGGGTCCTAGGGGTCTGGTCCTATGGTTAGGGTTCATCCTACCTCGGAGGGCAAATCACTGAGGTTTCTGTTCATGGCTAACTCCAGTCTCTCCAGATTTTCGCAACGACCAAGTTCCTCTGGAATGTCTTTTAGTTGGTTGTAACTTAGCAGTAAGTCGCGTAAGCGCCTCATCTCACCTGGATATAGAAGATATAGATATAGATATAGATATAGATAGAACAAGCCTTCAAAGGTAAAGAAAAACTGTAGGACTCAAGAATATGGTTAATGAGGTGGAACAATTAATTAAAATGATGAAAAGTTTTGTTTGTTCATACGTTCAATTACCTTATTAGTTTACATTCTGCTAATGCCGTGAACAATAGTTAATAAATACTTATTGCTAGTATGGTATTTCAACATTTGTTTAAAGATCTTCGGTGGCCCATGATATAAACATGACCCTAACCATAACCATGACTAACTGAAAATAACTCAAATATAAACTTCATGATATCATATCAAATTGGTTATTTTTCTATAATACTGTCCTAATGTTTCAACAGAATGAACTTAAACATACCAATCTCCCTTGGAATCTGGGTGATGGCATTGCGGGACAGGTCAAGCACAACCACATGTTCAAATCTGGAGATGAAATGAGGAATGCTCTGCAGTCCTGTTCTGTGGATCTGCCATTCCTGAACTTGAGTGAGATGTACTAATGCTTGAGGTAAAGTCTGTTATGGGAAACAAAAGGTTAGGATCACTGGCATAATGTTATTATATCATCCTATTGACATTATTACACAGACAGGTGTATAGAAGTGCCCACTAGGCTGGTGTTCCCTAGCTGTGATGTGTCACATTTGTAGAAAGATAGTGAAAGACTAGATACTGCATGTGAATAATACAGTGACTCATGATCTGTGTTATTCTAACAATATGCATATTCTAGTTATGTGTGAGTTAGAACTAGCCCAATTAAGACTTGGGCATACTAGTAGTCTACTTAAGGGTAAGTTAGGACTCTCCTAATAAAGAGTTGAGCATGGTGATATTCTTAAGGGTTTGTTAGGACTAGCATAATAAAAAGTTGGGCTACAACCTTCCATTCTTCTTTCTCCAGCCTGAAGATGAGACGTCCGTCCTTGTTGACCAACTTCTCTTTCAGTTTGGCCAAAACGATGCGATTCTCCCAAACGTTACTCAGTCTATGGGGTTAGGTTCTGGGTTAATACATGAAGGTTGTGGGGGACTCTATAGATATAATTCACCATACTGTGTTAAGTATACGTTAAGACAGTCAGACAGTCAGACTTCCTGATGCCGACAGGGCTGGGCGGCTGTTTTCTCTGCAAGGGGTGACAGCAAACCCTGTGAGCTTATGGACGGGTGTTGATCTGCTTCGGGAGCACAGGCCTGATTCTCTCTTCTTACTGCAGCTCCCTCGTGCCCCGGGGCCAGGGTTGGGCCCGTCCGCCTGCTCAGCCAGAGCACGGCTCAGTGATGGTGGCTAAAGCATTGCGTACCTTGGGGCTGATATGGTCCCAAGTTCACGCAACTCAGGGGGTTACGGACCCGTTCCGTCCTTGCGTACCCTCCTGCGTCCCACAAGGGCCTGACGTGGCCCTCCCAGAAATAGTAACCTTCTGTGGAGGCGACACAGCAGCGATGGCTGTGATTGGTCCGCTTACTAAAACCGACCCAGGACCAAAACAGGTTCAGGACTGCGTTGAAGTATCTGTGGGGTCGTTGCGTTGCGTCGACGTGGAACCATAATCCCTCAGAAGGGCTGAATAAAGGAGGGTTAAAGCCTCCACAGAAGGTTACTATTTCTGGGAGGCCCACGTCAGGCCCTTGTGGGACGCAGGAGGGTCCGCAAGGACGGGACGGGTCCGTAACCCCTTGAGTTGCGTGAACTTGGGACCATATCAGCCCCAAGTACGCAATGCTTTAGCCACCATCACTGAGCCGTGCTCTGGCTGAGACAGGCCCACCCCTGGCCCCAGGGCCGCCCTCTCTGCCGTACCCACCGTGGCCCCAGGGCCGCCCTCTCTGCCGTACCCACCGTGGCCCCAGGGCCGCCCACTCTGCCGTACCCACCGTGGCCCACGCCTCCACGTCGGCCTCACCAGTGTGGGAATTGTTAAAAAAAACAACAGTTACAACTAACCCTAACCGACAACGCAACGGCGGGTCATTTATTAATTCAACCCAAACCGTTAAATTCAAACATTGCGCCGACCGGCAGATCAACAAGCGTTCTTAAAGAGACAGCATCCCTTTAACACTGAACGAGATAGTACATTGGAAAACATGTCAATAACACAGTAAGGTGAACTATATCTATTAGGGGTGTCATTTTCATTTTGGTACGTACCGAAAAAACCTTTTTATTGATCGTCACACACTCTGTGACGGTCTCATCTTGTCCTGATGTTTTGCGTTGAGGACCACAATGGAAAAAAGTCCTTGACTTTTTGTGTTTTTATCCTCAATTGTATTTTATGTCCTTTTATTTGTGTAAGATGTGATGTGTTTGATACAATTTAATAAATCAAATCAAAAAAAAAATTGTTTAATACATTTTTTTATAAAACTGCACTGAAAAACATACCAAACCGTGACTTAAAAACCGAGGTACATACCGAATCGTGGCTTTTGTGTATCGTTACAGCCCTAATATCTATAGAGCCCACCACAAAATACCATAACCAGTCTGTGGGCTTAGGTTAGGATCAGGGTTACTATATCCAGATACTATTACCAGTCTGGTGAATATACCAGTCTGGTACTATTACCAGTCTGGTACTAACACCAGTCTAGGTACTATAACCAGTCTGGTACTATTACCAGACTGGTACTATTACCAGACTGGTACTATTACCAGTCTGGTACTAACACCGGTCTAGGTACTATAACCAGTCTGGTACTATTACCAGTCTGGTACTAACACCAGTCTGGTACTAACAC
Source organism: Trisopterus esmarkii (assembly GCA_027123545.1). NCBI lineage: Eukaryota > Metazoa > Chordata > Actinopteri > Gadiformes > Gadidae > Trisopterus > Trisopterus esmarkii. The sequence goes on from JAOPJL010000017.1 coordinate 21,710, forward strand.
CAGTCTGGTACTATTACCGGTGGGTAGCAGGTGAGTAGGTTCAGGGTAATATTATGAGGCACCTATTAAGGACGTCCTGGTCCTTAGACTTTGGTCTCTGAATCTTCTCTTGATTCTTTCGGATCCTCCCCTCCCACAGAGCCTTGATGGAGCCGACAGACCCGCGACACACGGCAAAGCCCGACATCTGGACTGAAAAACACTTCATATAAAGTATAGATACTAACTATCACTATATACGATACTACATTAATATTAAGGGGTATGTCAGTGATAGGTAAGGGTTAGGGTATATGTTAGTGTTAGGGATAGTAATGATTAGGGTTGGTAGTTAAAGCCTGTAGGTAGGTTAGTGTTAGGGTCCGTTGGGGCTAGTGGTTGTTAGGGTTGGTAGTTAGAGCCTGTTAGGGGTATATCCCTATACCTGCTGTGTTCTCAGCATCCTGGTTGGGACGAGCGGTCACAGCCCTGATGGTTCATCTCTTCCCTGAGTCACTCCTGTGGAGATGAGGTTCCTGTCTCAAGCCCCCTTTGAAGAGGACCAAACAGATGCTTATTAAAATAGAATAGCATGTTACCATTGACCGACATGAACACCAGACACCAGAACTGTAGGGAAAAGTCTCAGTTAAATCACTTAAAGGAGATGTAGGACGAACCAAACAAGAGGGGTACAGACTGTTATCATTTACCTTCCAACAATTTACCGTCCACAAAGCAAAAGGCTCTGATGTTAAATCCAGGGAAGGACTGAGTTAGTGTGCCTCTGATGGTACTGTGAAATCTGAAGCCCTAGGAACTAAGTTTAGCCCCGACAGCATGTGATCACATGGTTGTAAGATAGCATACTCTGAAGCCCACCAGGTCCATGCCCTACAACAACACTGTATGGTACGGTCTAGTGGAGCTAGCTTACAGGGCCTGCTACTGTATGGTAAGGTCTAGGGGAGCTAGCTTACAGGGCCTGCTACTGTATGGTACGGTCTAGTGGAGCTAGCTTACAGGGCCTGCTACTGTATGGTACGGTCTAGTGGAGCTAGCTTACAGGGCTGCCAGTCCAAAGCTACTGGGGTTAGCATCCTGGAGACCACTGACATGACGAGGAACTGGTTAGCATATAGCATCCTGGAATATCAGTCTGCTGGGATAGCATATAGCATCCTGGAATATCAGTCTGCTGGGATAGCAAACTGGAATACCACTATACTGGGATAGCATAGCATCCTGGAATACTAGTCTGCTGGGAAAGTAGACCAGTGACCTTGGGATTTGGTTGGATGATAAACTTTTGGGGTCCATATTGAGAGCCTTTCAAATAAACTCAGTCTTGGATTATGGTGACCTAATTTATATGCAATCGACTTCAATCAACATCTTTATTTTGAAAAATGGCATGTAATATACCGCTCACCCTGCGTTTCATCACAGGTGCAACAGCTTGGACTCACTGCATTCTGGATCCACTGCATTCTGGATCCCCTGCATTCTGGATCCACTGCATTCTGTGGCCATCAGGCATTAAAAATAAAGTTGTAGCAATTTCTACATGGTGTATCGCATTCCGTTTTCTAACCTTTATAAAAACAGCTGGAATATGAAAAAAATCTGATGAAGATGTGTTTGTTAGATTCTTTATTGCTAGGTAACATGGCATATATATATATATATATATGTATTTCAGTTGAGAGGGTTAACAAAAGCGTACCACAGGTGTGTTTAGTGACTAGATGGTCCTAACACCACAACCCTAACTAACCAAACTAACTAACACCACCACCTAGCACGTCCACACTCGGTAGAATGACGCTAAATCACAAGGTGCAATCTTCTAGTCTTTGCCAGACCTTTTCAGTTCATACAAGACAATACATACCCAACAGTTGCACTCCTTACTTTTAGACTTGTAACGTAGTGCTCTTACAAAAAACAGGATTAAATAGTCTATCAAGAGACAAAGTTGTAACACCTGACTAACCCAAGGGAAAGTTCACAGCCCAAATGAAGGGTTATCAGATGACAGAGCGACCCCATAACCCTCGTCCACCAATCACACAGGAAGGAGGTGCCGTAACATAAGGCCACGCCCACAGGAAGGATGTGCTGTAACATAAGGCCACGCCCACAGGAAGGAACAAGGCATGGGGGTTCTTCAGGAGATGAGGCTGAGGTCTCATTTCAGATCCAGGACCATGGACGCTGGGTTCTCCAGGTACTGCCGCCACAGGTTGGAGAACCTGCACATGGTGGCTCCGTCGATGACCCTGTGGTCGGCCGACCAGCTGACGTTCAGAATGTGAGCTTTAACCAGCTCTCCGTTGGAGTCGAACCTTGGAAGGATCTGGAAGGATTAACATAGAACAAGGTATTCTTTTGGTTAGTGATGAGGACAAAAGTAGGATTCCAGGTGTTTCAATGATAGAAACACAGGCCTCACCTGGATCTTGCCCAGAGCTCCGATGGCCACCTCAGGGGGGAGAATCACCGGCTTGGCATAAGTTCCTCCAATCTTATTCCGAAATGAAAGGAAATGAATCATTAGACTAATAAAGCAATTACAGGCTTAATACGTAATAAAGTAAAAGTATGTGAACTAGTGGACACCTGAAGGTTAGCCCTGAAACAATGAAGAACCTCGCCCTTCTACCGCAGAGCTAAATGAAGACTTACAGAGCCGATGTTGGAGAGTGTGAAGGTTCCTCCAGTCAGGTCGGAGGTCCCCAGCTGACCAGAGGACCCCAGGGCCTGGAGGCGGTTCAGCTCTCTGGCAATCTCAAACACACTGAGAAGCTGAACGTTCTTCACGTTGGGCACCAGCAAACCCTGGCTGGTGTCCATAGCCAGGCCGATGTTGTGAGCCGCCTACACAACCACATTCACAATCACTTCATTTATCTCGTAGAATCAATAGCAACTGTAGATCGAGTAGAAACCCGTCTTAAATAGTAGAGTAGACAGTAGATGTTCTCAGAGCTCCTATGCTGACCTTGTAGGTGATGTTCTGACAGGCCTCGTCCAGAGATGCGTTGAGGATGGGGAAGTGGAGCAGGCCGAGAGACGCCGCCTGCAGACCAAGAACATCATCACAGAGAGCCCAGAGACAGAGAGACAGAGAGCCCAGAGACAGAGAGCCCAGAGACAGAGAGACAGAGAGCCCAGAGACAGAGAGACAGAGAGCCCAGAGACAGAGAGACAGAGAGCCCAGAGACAGAGAGCCCAGAGACAGAGAGCCCAGAGACAGAGAGACAGAGAGCCCAGAGACAGAGAGACAGAGAGACAGACCTCACCTTGATGAAGAAGGGCATGTAGCTGAGTTTAACGCCACGAGCCTCACTGATGCCCCTGAGATCTGATCTCAGTGCAGCCAAGCGACTCAGGTCCACCTCGTCGGAGAGGCCAAAGTGGGGGATCTTTAGGGCCGCTGTCATGGTCTTCATCATGGCTCTATGGAAGCCTGTCCAGAAACAAGAAAAATTAACCATCATGAAGTACTCAACACCTGGATGTACCATGGAACGATGGAGACTGATACAAGTACAAACAGAATGAACCCTCATGAAGTACTCCCCCTCAGTACTTTAGTGGTGTACTACTACTACTACTACTCCTACTACTACTACTACTACTACTACTTCTACTACACAGTAGTTGTACTACAACAGTGGTGTGAGAGTACTATACAGGGGTGTACTAGTTCTACAGTGGTGTACTAGTTCTACTACAGTGGTGCAGTGTCCTCTACCTTTCAGAGGCTCTGTGACATCCTGGCTGCTGAGGACTGGTTGGGGCCTGGCTGGCTGGCTGGCTGGCTGGCTGGCCGGCAAGCTGGCAGGCAGGCTGGCTGGCTGCACCTCCTTTGGTCTTAGGGACTCACGGGTCTCATGGAATGGAGAGGGAGGCAGGATGGCTCCCGTCTGCTTCGCCAGAAAGTTGAGAATATCCTCCTTGAGAATGCGACCATCTTTCCCAGTCCCGACCACTTCGCTCAGTTTGATCTGACAGGAGCAAAATGGACGTCAGTTAAGATCCAACAGCTAGATACCAAACAAGCTAATGCTAATGATATTACCAGGGCTAGATACCAAACAAGCTAATGCTAATGTTATTATCAGGGCTAGATACCAAAACAAGACCTTCTGTTAATGATATTAGAATCGATATGTTGTTTAAGGTTCTATTCTACTATAAGTTATTTAAGGCTCTATTCTACTATAGGTTCTTTAGGGTTCTATTCTACTTTATGTTGTTTAAAGCAAAATTCAAGTGAAAAGTTAACCCAGGTTCTTTGTTTTGGCATGTAGGTACACACATCAAATAAGTCCTCCAGACACTTTTTCATTAATAATCGAGAGAGTTCAAGCGTTTGACCGGCGCAATGTTTGGCTTCCAATAATATAATAGAGACAAACACATTTAAAACAGCCAAGTATCAAGTGGGGAGATTGTTAAGATTGTTCAATTCATTGGCGTCTCTATTATATTATTTACGGTAGCCGGTAATCGACTTGTGTGGAATTCCTGGAAGCGTGGACCTACAGGTAAAGCACAGACTTGGAAAACAGCCATTTTGAATAAACTCTTGCTACACTAACTAAGTTGTTGATGCTTAGTTTTACATGTAGGGACCCTAATCATGCTACTGCAGAGGTTTGGTGGTATTTTGAGCTATATTAGCGGTAACAAAGTACACTCACACCTGGTGGCATGTCATGGGCCCTTTAGGGTTAGGGTTAGTTCTAGTAGTATGTTATGTTTAAGGTTCTAGGGTTAGTAGTATGTGGTGTTTAAGGTTCTAGGGTTAGGGTTAGTAGTATGTTATGTTTAAGGTTCTAGGGTTAGTAGTATGTCATGTTTAAGGTTCTAGGGTTAGGGTTAGTAGTATGAGGTGTTTAAGGTTCTAGGGTTAGTAGTATGAGGTGTTTAAGGTTCTAGGGTTAGTAGTATATGGTGTTTAAGGTTCTAGGGTTAGGGTTAGTAGTATGTTATGTTTAAGGTTCTAGGGTTAGTAGTATGTCATGTTTA
>JAOPJL010000017.1:93044-104251 GCA_027123545.1 Trisopterus esmarkii
TGGCTACCGTAATAACTGGAGTTTGCGTCGGTGCGCAACTTTTTTTCTCTCCCATTCAAATCGGGGACATTTTCGGGACAGCTTTAACCGGGGACAGGTCGGCCAAATCGGGGACTGTCCCCGAAAATCCGGGACGTCTGGTGGTCACCCTAGTGTAGAGCTAACATGGTTCTAAGTGTTTAACATGGTCTGTGTAGAGCTAACATGGTTCTAAGTGTTAAACATACGTAGAGCTAACATGGTTCTAAGTGTTAAACATACGTAGAGCTATCCCTGTGATCGAGAGCCAACATATCGTGGTTTGTCATGATGCAGAATAAGCAAATTGAGAAAGGGGAGGCTTACAAGTAACAGGCATTTGTCTAATCTAACATCTTAATCAAATCAAACTAGGCTTTTCTTTTTGTGTAAGCTTTTTTTTAATTTCTCCCCAGGAAAAAGCTTTTAGGTTTGGAGTCTGGACACGTTTTGTGCTAGTCTGCAGCCTCTACCTCGCCCAACAATTTGGACCCTTAGTATCACAAGGACTCAGCCTCTCCCTTGCAGCCTTTGGGTCACTGAGGTTTTGGTCTGATGCCAAAGTCCATGTCCTCAGGGGGACACTCCGAGTCATCATGGTGCGTTCAGAATTAATTCCCCATAGTGGCCACATTGTGCACTGGGAGTATTAGGCTACCTGTGAAGTGACGCTAATTACTGCTCTACTCTAGCATTACTCCCCTAACATGAATAGGAGCTAGGCTACTGAGGCTAACGGAAACTCAAGCTAACCTAGCCAACTCCCCTGGTGGACCTCAGCCTATGAGTCTGGGTTGGGACAGCTGACATCTGGACCCCTTTGAGGGCTGCAGGCTGAGCCACTGGTCCATGAACGACTAGCCCTTAGGGGTTAGTTAACCCTTACCCACCGGATGAAGAGATCATCTCCTGCTGACCTAGAGCCAGAAGAGGGCTGAGGTGAACCCTGATCCTGAAGGACCTTCAGGCCCCGCCTGCTTCTCCTACGCTTCAGGCCTTCACCACAGATCGGCTGAAGGACTGAAACGGGAACGGTGCTGGAGCCTGTTGCTGTTCAGCCTCTCAGGTTTCTTTCATTGTTATAATCCTGAGTTTCTCTCATGTGTTCATGTGGTCCGTCTCTCATGTGCTTCTAGTGATTGGTTTCTGTCTTGCTAAAGAGGTGCAATGATACGTCCTGATTAATAAAGGACACACACACACACACACACTTAGATAATATTTATTTGAGTTTAGCAAAACACAAGAGCGGATTTCACATCAGAAAGTGAACACGTCAACGCGTACAAGTAGCTAGCCCGTGTTAGCGCACACGTCAACAGGTACGTGTAGCTGGCCCGTGTTAGCGCACACGTCCACAGGTACGTGTAGCTAGCCCGTGTTAGCGCACACGTCCACAGGTACGTGTAGCTAGCCCGTGTTAGCGCACACGTCAACAGGTATGTGTAGCTAGCCCGTGTTAGCAGGGGTCGGCCACGCGCCCGGTGAACACCAGCGTGTTGATGGTCTTCTCCCGGATCAGCAGCAGGAAGGGCCGGTCGGCCGTGAACAGCTCCCGGTTCAGGTTGAAGGAGCGGCCGACGGCCACGACCGCCGTGGAGGCGGCGGCCTCGCTGCCCTCCTCGTTGACCTGGGGGAACACTCACATCACTATGGCAACTACAAGATTACTTGCTCGTAACTAGCAGCTAACTTGCAGTAAACAAATGGCAGTTTAGTTTAACATGTGCATTTTCTGAAGCAAATGCGCGTGGTTGCGCCAACTCCAACTCTGTCATGTGCAATGTTCTGCAAGCATGCTAACATGCTAATGCCACAAGGCTAACAAGCGATCACGCTGACATGCAATCGCCACGAGGCTAATGAGCGTGCTTTGAAGCGGCCAGGGGGCTGACCGTTTCAGTTTGATTGTGAGTGATGGCGCCCCCTGTTGCCGAAGAGGTCCTTTGCTTATTGGAGGCCTGCTTAAGCACGGTTTCTATATGTGCACCAACTTTAACCACCCTGAGTTGTTCGCCTTCGGATTGCACTGCACTTTGGTTTGATATTTTTACCTCAAAAACAAATAGATGGTTACGCAAAATAGGGAGCGAGAATAATAATAAACATGATTGACTGTCCTCACCTCCAGGAAGGCCTTGTGGAAGGCCTCCGAGACGTAGAGCTCAGCCTCCTCCTCCTCGAGAATACCTGAAGGAGATCAGACGGGATTCAGCTCATCACTGCTCATCACTGCTCATCACTGCAGGCGACACAGGCTCACCATACGGCGACACAGGGGGTTTAGCGTGGTGGATATTATGCACAGGTAATAGATTCTACATTACAGCTGGAGGTTTAGGGTGGTGTAGGTACGGCGTAGTGTTAGGGTGGTGTAGGTACGGCGTAGTGTTAGGGTGGTGTAGGTACAGCGTAGTGTTAGGGTGGTGTAGTAGTGTTAGGGTGGTGTAGGTACGGCGTAGTGTTAGGGTGGTGTAGTAGTGTTAGGGTGGTCTAGGTGTGGTACCTGGTAGGCTGGCCTGGGGGGTGAACAGTTCTTTCAGACCCAATGCCTGCAGCTTCTCCTTCAGACTGAATCCGTCCTCCACCCTGAAGCGAGGGATCTGGACGGAGACGGTGGTCTCCTGCAGGCCGTCCAGCCACTCCGTCAGCTTCTGGAGGTCCAGCATCTCCTCCACCTGAAGGACACGGCCATGAGATCCTCCGTCAGAGGCTCCCCCCAGAGGCTCCCCCCAGAGGCTCCCATTGGTTCTGTTTCAGGTCGTACTCCAAGTGAAGCTTTAGTCCAGTATCGTAGTACCAGTCTATCTCATCTCATCTGGTCCCACTAGTGGATGAACCCGTCGGCCTCTCAGTTGGTTCATATCTAACTTTTTGTGTACGACCCGAGGAAGCTTGTCTGCCTCAGATGAGATGCCTCAGATTCAGCCTTACTCCCCCCAGAACCACAACGTTTGGGGCGTATGTGTTGATTTGAGGTGTAGGAAGCATGCTGAAATGAAAGATCACCATGTCTCATTTTAGGTCTACAAACATGAGGCCATCTCCAAACCATCTGAGAGTTCTTGATTGTTAACAGGGACTAAGGACTCAAAACCATTTAGTGTTTTATAGACCGGTAAGATGATTTAAACTCAGCCCTCTGGCATGTCGGGGGAAGTTTGAGAAGGAGCAATGTGGTGTCTTGTTGTGTCTGGGAGAAGCCTTAGAGAGGCGGTGATGAAACTCACCAGAGATGGAAACATGCAGGAGCAATCATAGGTCTGGTAAGATCGTAGGTCTGGTAAGATCGTAGGCCTGGTAAGATCGTAGGTCTGGTAAGATCGTAGGTCTGGTAAGATCGTAGGTCTGGTAAGATCGTAGGTCTGGTAAGATCGTAGGCCTACAATCCTTGTTATATTTAAGGAATATTTAAGGGCTGGCTTGGTTATTGAGTAAACCGGATTTTCAAAGTGAAGATAGCACCCAGGTTTCTGGCCTGATGTCTTAAGTGATTCAGGCACTGACCTCTGTTTGGTCCATGTTTAGCAGTAGAACCTTCTGGAGAATCCAGTTATTTATCGCTGAGATACATTGGAGTACAATCAGGATCCATTTGTGTGCCATTGGCACAATTATGGTTGGCAGTATTGTTGTCCCGGGTCACATGCATGTGCTACCCACGAGATACCTGGGGTCGCATGTAGAGATAAAGAAGGAGGGCCAAGAAGAGATCCTTGAGGAAATCCAGAATTCATGTTACTCTTCTGGGAAACAAAGTTGTCAATGGAGACAAATCCCTATCTGCAGGTTTGAACTGAACGAGTGCAGGTCAGGAAGAGACGTCCGGCCGGCTCTGGAGTCTGTCTAGTGATATAGAATATGACTTCTATATGACTGGAGGCAGAGTGCTAAGAGGTGTGAGAAAGGCAGTGTGCTACGAGGTGTGAGACAGGCAGTGTGCTACGAGGTGTGAGAAAGGCAGTGTGCTACGAGGTGTGAGAAAGGCAGAGTGCTACGAGGTGTGAGAAAGGCAGAGTGCTACGAGGTGTGAGACAGGCAGTGTGCTACGAGGTGTGAGACAGGCAGAGTGCTACGAGGTGTGAGACAGGCAGAGTGCTACAAGGTGTGAGACAGGCAGTGTGCTACGAGGTGTGAGACAGGCAGTGTGCTACGAGGTGTGAGACCTGGTCAGGCTCTTTAAACCATGAATCTGCCTTACCCTTAACCGATGGAGGTTAAAGGTTACTGATGGAGGTTAATGATAACAGGTGGAGTTGGGTTGGGGGTTACCCTGGCGAGGGGGGTGCCTCTTGCAGGCAGAATGATGACCATGGTGATGTCATCGCCGCGGTAGGGTAGCTCCAGCACTTGGACCTGGTCGTCGTGGAAATGGGCATACTGGAACTTGGTTTCCTGGTACATCATGGAGACGCTGCAGGTTCGGCTCTCACTGACGGTGAAGTCCGCCTTGTAGACGTTGTGTTTGTCAAACTTGCTTTTCCACTGACCCTGAGGACGACATCAGAGGACATCAGGAGAGGAACCAGGAGATCCTAGTGAGAGGGATCAGAACACCGTCCTGACCCAAGACTACTGGAGGAGTAAGGAGGCTCTATCGTTCTGACTTTGAAGTAGATGGTGTTGACCAGGACCAGGACGGTGTTGGAATCCAAAGCTCCTTCAGGCAGAACCTGCCGGATCTTGTCCTCAGTCTGGTTGGACACCCAGTTGTTGATGGTGACCCGGGCGTCTTCTGGGTACTCCTGCAACACACGGCACACGGCTGACCTTCTACCGGTCGTCGTCTGTAGGTCGTTAACCTCAACGGTGTAAAAAGGTTACCTTGAAGTTAAGGGGCAGCAGCTTGGCTCCGTACACCATCTCGCTGATGTTCTGGTAGTTCTGGTTGTAGGCCAGGGACTGCTCTCCAAACAGTCGGTTTGCAGACACAAGCTTTGTGCTCTTGTCCTTCTTGCGATACAAACGACAGTTGAGCTTGGCGAAGAAGAAATGCACCTGGTCCGATGTCTTCTCCTTAATGGTGGTGAAGCCAAACACCTAGGAGAGAGCGGTGAGGTTACCGTGGTTGCAAGCACTCTCAAACCACAAGTGGTCCCAATGCTTACCTCCATGATCTGCTCCAGAGTATGATTGCAGGCTCCCAGTTTGGTCATGGCGAAGGCTGTGGAGATGCTAATGGGAGACATGAATATGTTGGCATCGCTCGACTTGCTCTGGGCCAGCTGCTTGTAGAGAGAAAGGGCGAAGAATCCGTTGGCCTTGGACAGCTCCCAGACCCGCGGGTTGGTGGACTCTGGGATCTTCTCTGGCTCTCCGGTCGGGACGGGGGGCTCCTCTTCGGAGGCGGGGTTGCGGTAGATGCAGTGAGGCTCTAGGGGGAGGTCTCGGGGCTTGGCATTGCAGATATCAACATCCTGGGAGGTTGCCAGCAGGGGCAGCAGCACCACCAAAACCCACCCATCCATTGTCCTGCAAGACATCAGTCCTTTAACAGCTAACACAATAAGCTAATCATTTAAACAGCTAACACAATAAGCTAACCCTAACCCCCCAACAGCTAACACAATAAGCTAACCCTAACCCTCCAACAGCTAACACAATAAGCTAACCCTAACCCTCCAACAGCTAACACAATAAGCTAACCCTAACCTTTTAACAGCTAGAACAATAGAGCGTTGGACAGTGTGGTTCTGGAAGTAAAAATCCCATTCATGTTCTCCATAGGGGTTTTGATTAAAAGCCATAATGTCGTAGCCATTTAAAGTATACGTACCAGGCCCTGGTATATTTTGAAATGATGGTATATGCTCCTGTAGAAGCCATAACTTCTAGTTCAGAAAAACATGTTTTATTTTTAATTAATTAATGAATTAATTATTTGAAACCAACTACTACTTCTCTACTACCCACCATCCTAAAGTGTAACACAACGTCATTGATTGGTGGAACTCGTGTTACCATGGAAACATTTACCCTCACCCGCGAAAGTGAAGTAGTCTATGACTGCTGCCGATGAACCCAATCGCTTACCACAGCAACCAGGATTTAGATTTATGAAAAATGTAACTATCGGTTTATGGGTTGAGTAGTGCCTTCAAAAAAAATAATGTAGTCTTGTACCTGACCAAATTATTTTTTGCCCCGAATCATACGTTTTATGGTCACTACTACCTGAACAAACTATTGGCTTGGTTCCAGGCTCAAAACTCTTTATATAAAGATTTAACGAAAAGTCAATGGAGAAAATTAATGGGTCATTTACTCCCGGAACCAGAGCTGTTAAAAAAGGGGGCGGTCACTGTTGCGCTCTATAAGCTGACATGTTAATACACTAAAAGTACCACTGAGACATGTCAATCAAAGTACCACTGAGACATGTCAATCAAAGTACCACTGAGACATGTCAATCAAAGTACCACTGAGACATGTCAGTCAAAGTACTGTTTATGCACTTTGTTTTGTTAACTATATTTGTTGATCTTAAGCAAAATGTTGGTGATTTTAATGATCTGCCTTGAACTCCTTCCTGTGTCCGTCTGCTGTTCCTCTAGGTCCAGGCGATATTCAGGACCGTGTTCTGGTTCTCTGGCCACAGAACAACGCATTCCTACACACGCTTTTAGAAAAACCTTTTCAATCAAGGATCAGTCAACTCACTATTTCTTTGACCGAGTCAACTTTGTTCTACCCTCACTTTGTTATTCTGAAGCCATTTGAAAAATAAACAAATTGTATATAGTAGGGCTAGGCAAGTTAACGCAATCTTATTTTAACGTGATTAATACAAATTGCCGCATAAACACTTTTTTTTTCTCTTTGATTTTCGAACGTTTTGTCCACAGAATGTCAACATTCATATCAGAAATCATGTTTTTAGCTCCACTTACTTTACATTCAATTACACTTTACACAAATTGTAGGCCTACTAGTTAACTGCCTGTTTACAATTCACAAATCTGTGGTGTTCCGTAAGTTTCATATTCAACCCACACTGAGGGAGTCAATAAAACTCCCTCAAGATTACTTGGTCTGGTTTTAGCTTTTTTGGTACATTTGGTACGAATGATAATGTGACATTCCATTTGATATAATTTAACTTCAATTGGAGGGGATTTAAAATATAATTTTAAAAGTGTGATTAATCATGAGTTAACACTCCAATATTATGTGATTAATCACGATTAAATCTTTTAATCGTTTCCCAGCGTCCAACAAGAGCACCACAGCTACAAAAGCAAGCAGAAAGCTTTAGCGGAGACATTTCACAGTGAGAAGCAGCAGTCCTTACCTGAACATGTTGTCTGTTGGTGCAGGAGCAGCTTGTGGGTCATTGCACCGCGGGCTCTCAGCCCAGCAGACCTTTGAGGTATTGATCCCCCTTAAGTCAACTAGCCCTCATACGCCCCCCTGGGGGGCGCGCTGTGTGGTCCTGCTCAGTGTGTTTAGTGTGTTTAGTGTGTGGATGTGTTTAGTGTGTGGTCCTGCTCAGCGTGTTTAGTGTGTTTAGTGTGTGGATGTGTTTAGTGTGTTTAGTGTGTGGTCCTGCTTAGTGTGTTTAGTGTGTGGATGTGTTTAGTGTGTGGTCCTGCTCAGCGTGTTTAGTGTGTGGATGTGTTTAGTGTGGTCCTAATCAGCGTGTTTGGTGTGTGGATGTGTTTAGTGTGTGGATGTGTTTAGTGTGTAGTTGGCTTAGTGTGTTTAGTGTGGACATGCTTAGTGTGCTTGGTGTTTAGTGTGTAGTTGGCTTGGTGTTTAGTGTGTGGATGTGTTTAGTGTGTGGATGTGTTTAGTGGGGTTAGTGTGTTAAGTGTGTTTAGTGGTTAGTGTGTTAAGTGTGTTTAGTGGTTAGTGGGGTTAGTGTGTGGATGGACATGTTCAGTCACTTAACTTCTCGTCCAAATGATTAAAAATAATTTATTTTGAATACCAAATATACAGAGAGCTGATCTGGAACTAGAACCAGGTGTTCATGGTAAGAGGACCAGAGGACCAGAGGACGAGGACCAGGACCAGAGGACCAGAGGACCAGAGGACCAGGTTCTGGAGGACTAGTTCTGGGTGGGTCGGAGTTAAAACACTACACTAGTGGGGTCTAGTTGAGCTGGTTAACCTAGAAGAGTTTGGGCAGCTGTCGGAGTCTGCCAACGTCCAGAAAGTTCCCAACAGAGCCGGCGGGCAGGGAGGCCCTCTGCCGGACTGTCCCCTGGTCCTGGTCCTGGTCCTGGGTCCTGCTGGACCGGGCCAGAAGATGGAGCTGTGGCTGCAGATCTCGGATCAGCTCGCTCTGGGGGAAACTGGACCCGGTACTGGGTGTGGAGCAGGAGAGGCCATCACGCTGCTCCTGCTCCTGCTCCTCCTCCTCCTCCTCCTCCTCCTCTATCAGGCCGTACCTCCTCATGTAGCCCCGTGTGGCGAGGGACATGTTGCTGAGCGACAGGGCGCTCCGGTCCGGGGGTCCCGGGGCCGCTCTGCCCCGGGACCCTGCTGACAGTCTGGACAGCTGTCCGTCACTCAGGTAGCGCAGGGCGATGGCGTTGGCCTCCAGGCTGAGGTCTACAGACCCCCCCGGGAGCAGGGGGGCCAGGCTGAGGTCTACAGACCCCCCCGGGAGCAGGGGGGCCAGGCTGAGGTCTACAGACCCCCCAGGGAGCAGGGGGGCCAGGCTGAGGTCTACAGACCCCCCGGGGAGCTGGGAGTCCCTGGGGGTCCGGGCCAGGCTGGGGGGGTCTCTGGGGGTCCGGGCCAGGCTGGGGGGGTCTCTGGGGGTCCGGGCCCGGCTGGGGAGCAGGGCAGGATTGATGCGGTCTGGAGAACTGCATCACATAAACAACCATAGCAGCGTTAGAAAGAATTCAATTCTTTAAGGAAGTACCCACCACAAGGTAGACCAGTCTAGAGTGTATGAGACCAGTCTAGTGGAGGTAGACCAGTCTAGAGTGTATGAGACCAGTCTAGAGTGTATGAGACCAGTCTAGTGGAGGTGGACCAGTCTAGAGTGTATGAGACCAGTCTAGTGGAGGTGGACCAGTCTAGATTGTATGAGACCAGTCTAGAGTGTATGAGACCAGTCTAGTGGAGGTGGACCAGTCTAGTGGAGGTGGACCAGTCCAGTGGAGGTGGACCAGTCTAGTGGAGGTGGACCAGTAGGGTACCTGTCTTCGGTGTTGAGGGCGGGTCGGAGGTCCAAGGTGACCCCCAGCTGCTCCTCATCTCCCGACAGTTCCTGCTTCCTGTAGGAGTGGGCGTGGTCACCATAGGGTAGCGCTGATGAAGGTGAGGGAGGTGATGGAGGTGAGGGGGTCTCCTGGTCATCCAGAGAGGCCTGAAGACGACTGCTCACCTGCAGCTGGAAATGGAGGGTGGGGTTAGAGACTCCTTCACAGGGTGGGGTTAGAGACTCCTTCACAGGGTGGGGTTAGAGACTCCTTCACAGGGTGGGGTTAGAGTCCTACTGTAGGGTGGGGTTGGAGGCCTACTGTAGGGTGGTGTTGGAGGCCTACTGTAGGGTGGTGTTGGAGGTACCTGTAGGGTGGTGTTGGAGGCCTACCTGCAGGGTGGGGAGGACGTGGTCTGGCTGGGTGGTGATGGTGTTAAAGAACATTCTGCTGCTGGTTCCAGGGACGGGGAGCTCAGCTCCGCTACTGCAGCGTCGCTCCTGAGGGCTAACAACAAAATGTGTGTTAGCAACCAGCAGCACCACCTCCCTCCACCACCTCTCTCTACCATCAGATCCTTGGGTCATCACATCCCAACACTGCTCTGCTGTCCACACTCAACTGCCCCCCTCTTTCCACTCAGCCACAATCACCTCACAATGTCTGGCAGATGTCAGCACTTCGACTGCCCATCACCTAAAGCCAACCTCAACAGAGTGAGCTCTCCTGGGGCAGGGGTCACTGACCTCAATCACCCACCGCCAGAAACATCAGTTATGCTGCACCATGATCAACCCCGCGTCAGTTATCCCCCGTTCCCTTTCTACTCATACGGGACAGTGTGAGAAGATGATGCAGCTAATATGAACTGCTTCACAGCAGGTGTTTTGGGCGCTCTTGCCTCGTGCTCCCAGTGCCACACATCTCCCACTCGGCTGTGTGCCTCAGTTTAAGATGTTGGAATACATTTGTTGTGCTGCTGCTTTTGGTTGGCGCAGACTTCAGGCTAACTCTACACCGGACAGTGGTTTGCTGCAAACCCAAACCACTTCCGCAAGACTGAGGAGACGGTGCCTTTTTTAGCGCATGCTGCCATGTTGATATTTGAGTCCTTCTGAGAGGAGGGCGTCACTATGAAGTACAGGACCTCAGAGAAAGGGAAGTGGTGGCGCTACTGTAATTACCAGATTAAAATCACTGCAAAAAGAAAGAGAGCTATAGAATACATTTATCGTGCTTGGAACTTGTTCTATGAACATCCTTACTGTACCGACAGTGATATGTTTCACCTTCTTCTAACAAATGTACTTATTGTAAGTCGCTTTGGATAAAAGCGTCTGCTAAATGATCTAAACGTTAATGTTAGCATCAGCAGCGCTCATGCTAATATACTAACCCAGTGTTAGCATCAGCAGTGCTCATGCTAATATACCCACCCACTGTTAGCATCAGCAGCGCTCATGCTAATATACTAACCCACTGTTAGCATCAGCAGCGCTCATGCTAATATACTAACCCACTGTTAGCATCAGCAGCGCTCATGCTAATCTACTCACCAGTCTCTTAGAGGAGAGGAAGGCCGGTCCCCTCTGGTCTGGTCTCTTGGGGGCGGGCTGGACCTCCAGAGCAGGCTGGCCCCTGAACACAAACATGGAGAGAGAAGGGTTGGGGGTGGGTTGAGGAGGTTAACCAGGACAAAGATAGGGTGAAGGCTTAAGGATAGTAATGTGTTAAGGAGTAGGTTAAGGGCTTGGTTTTGGTTCCAAGATTTGAGAACATGGCACTACCTGTTTCCACAGCAACACTGGCGGTGGTGGGAGGCAGAGTCTGCGGGCTGGAGGGGGGGCCTTCCTCTGGCCTGCCCCCCAGCCGTCCGTCTGGCTGGCCACTGAGGGCCTGGGGCTCCAACAGCATCTGGATCTATAGAGACATGACAGCATCATCCCCTGTGGTTACCTGGGGGGGGGGGGGGGGGGGGGGGGGGGGGGGGGGGGGGGGGGGGGGGGGGGGGGGGGGGGGGGGGGGGGGGGG
>JAOPJL010000017.1:116336-128498 GCA_027123545.1 Trisopterus esmarkii
GTGTGTGTGTGTGTGTGTGTGTGTGTGTGTGTGTGTGTGTGTGTGTGTGTGTGTGTGTGTGTGTGTGTGTATCTCACATACTAAAGATATTGATTTATCCTATATAAATGTAGCTGTATTGTGTATAGATGTGGTCATATTAGATATAGTGAGAGGTGGTGCACCTCCACACTGTTCAACTGTGTTATATCAACGAAGACGAAAGCCTCTAGTGTAACTAGCGACCATCCTCAGGCCAAAGAACGCTGCTGCACTCTGGGGACGTTCTGCACTGTAGGGTGGTGCTGAACCCCGCCGACCACCTGGTCTGCTCCCAGGTAACCTACACTAACTTACTCCTACTAACTAACCCCCAGTTACCTGGTCTGCTCCCAGGTAACCACTAACTCCTACTAACTAACCCCCGGTTACCTGGTCTGCTCCCAGGTAACCACTTACTCCTACTAACTAACCCCCGGTTACCTGGTCTGCTCCCAGGTAACCACTAACTCCTACTAAGTAACTCCTACTAAGTAACTCCTACTAAGTAACTCCTACTAAGTAACTCCTACTAAGTAACTCCTAATATACCACCCGTTCTTCCCCCAGGTACCAACCCCCACTAACTAACCTTTACTTACTTACTACTTACTCCTACCCCTTACACAGTTTTCTACCATCTTGCGTTTCTCTCTCTGTAGCTCGCTATAACTAGGTCATCATAACTAGAGATATGATAGATCATGTTTATTATACAGACATGATATAACATGTAGAGATATGATGGATCATGTTTGTTATGTTGATTCTCTCTGTAGGTCCGTGGTTTTGTGGCAGATATTTCTCGTCACAAACTCCTGGTCCTGATTGGCCAGTGCTCCGAGGTGACGGGGGACATCGTCCTACAGAAGGGCTGCTACTCCGCCACGGACTTCATCCAGATGTTCACTGAGGAAGAGGTGAGGACATGTTAAGATGTTCACCTATGAGGAGGACATGTTGAGATGTTTACCTATGAAGAGGACATGTTGAGATGTTTACCTATGAAGAGGACATGTTGAGATGTTTACTTATGAAGAGGACATGTTGAGATGTTTACCCATGAAGAGGACATGTTGAGATGTTTACTTATGAAGAGGACATGTTGAGATGTTTGTTTCTGCTCCATCAGACAGCAGCTGCTCTAGGCTCAGCCGACCCGTCGCTGAAGGCTCGCCTGACCCTGAGCTGTCCCAGCTCTGGACTGTGGAGGAACCTGGAGCAGGAGACCCAGAAGCTCAGTGGTCTGGTGGACATCCTGGTGAACCCCCCCTCCCTGCTGCCGGAGATGGAGGGTCTGAAGGAGTTCACAGAGTACCTCTCAGAGTCCCTGGAGCCCCAGGAGCCCTTTGACCTGCTGGAGGCCCCCAGCACGGTGGGCTTCCTGAAGCTGTCGCGGCCCTGCTGCTATGTGTTCCCGGGGGGACGGGGCGACTCTGCCTTCTTTGCCGTCAACGGCTTCAACGTGCTGGTGAACGGCGGCTCTGATCCGCGGTCCTCGTTCTGGAAACTGGTCCGACACCTGGACAGAATCGACTCTGTTCTCCTCACCCACGTTGGCATCGACAACCTCCCAGGGTTTAACAGCCTCCTGCTGAGGAAGGCGGCGGAGATGGAGCAGGACCAATCGTCTGAGGACTGCTTGAAGAACAAGATCTCTCCTGAGATGGGGGTGGTTTTCTTTAACGCCCCAGAAAGACTCAAGTGTCTGAAGGGAGAGTGTAAGGACCTGCGGAGCTGTGACCAGGCCGCCCTCACCCTGCAGACCTTAGAGAAGCTGTCCATCCGCCCGCAGGCCATCAGCCGCTCCCCTGGACCCGCCCTGGAACCCCTCATCCTGTTCCAGAAGATGGGGGTGGGGAGACTGGAGATGTACGCCCTTAATCCCGTCAGAGAAAGTAAAGAGCTGCAGGTCTTCATGCAGACGTGGCTGTGCAATGAACCTAACATGAAGGACACGGATATTCCTCTGCCATGTCTGGTGTCCGTTTGTGCCTTGCTCGTGTGGCATCCCTCCAGTGCAGACGAGAAGATCATCAGAGTCCTCTTCCCTGGCTGCACACCACAGTCCAAGATTCTACAGGGACTGGAAAAACTCAAGCACCTCAGCTTCCTCAAGCAGCCGGTCAGCTGCATGAGGGACCTAGAGGCGTCCAAAGGAGATCAGCCACCAAGACACACGGACAGCCGGGAGAGCCTGAAGTCCCAGCCCAAAGAGCCACGGTCAAGCAATGCCCTGCTTAAGGACAAGACGTCAAGGGTGGATGTAAGAAAACAGGAGGTAAAGACAAAGGCCAGGGGCGTAGGAGGAGGTGAACCTGCTCTTAAAGAAGGGAAGGAGAAGGAAGACAAGTCGAAACCACTAAGTGAAGCCAAAGCAAGACCTGAAACAGCAGAGAAGACGGCTCTAAAGAAGAAGAATGCTGGCACCAAGAGAGAAGAGAATGGAGAGAAGAAGAGAGAGGATCTTGGAGAGAAAGGGAAAGAAGTGTTGAAGAAGGAACCAAAGAAAGATCTTAAAACAGACCCAAAGAAGGAGAACACAGTGAAGGAGCTGAATGCAGAGGAGAAAAGGATAGTTGGTCCAAAGCAGAAGTTATCTGCTTTGGAAGGGAAGAAAACAGCAAGTGGACCATTAACAGGAAACAGAGCAGTAGTTAAGAATGGGAGTCTGAAGAAAGATGGACCCCTTCCAAAAAAAGACACAATGAACAAGGGAACAAAACCCAGTCCTTTAAACAAGAGTTTAGAGAACGGCCAGAAGACCCCGAGTCAAACACAAGAAGCTGCTGGTGACGACCGGGCCCTATCCAGGGAGGAGACCCCGAGTCAAACACAAGAGCCTGCCCTGGTGCCTCCGGCCAGGACCCCTAAAAGAGAGCGCAGTGTGAACTTTGATCTGACGCCCGTAGAGTTCAGGTCACCCCAGAAGGGGAACGGGCAGGGGACAGGGAGCAGTGAGGAGTCGGCGGACTTTGACTCCAGCGTTGACTCTGCAGGCCATACACCTTTTCCTAAATGCCAAACGGATGATGGAGCAGACAGCTTTGACTTTGAAGAGATAAGCTCAGAGGAGCTCTGTTGGCCCAAAGACACTCCGGCAGCAGAAGATAATGTAGATAATGCATCCAGAACAGGAACGACTTTACATCTTGGAACAGCTCACATCCACCATGTAGCAGATGTGCTCCAGGAAGTTCCCCATGATGTAGACCTCTGTCTGGTGTCCCCTTGTGAGTTCCAACACTCACAGACTGCAGAAACCAGCCAGCAGGGTGTGAATACTGACCTGGTTGCTGTGGGACCACTACCGCTCTGTGCTGATGGGAACATCCGGTCAGACCACAAGCAGGAGATCTCATGCACATCAGTCAGTGACTCGCTGCCCACAGACTCGGAGGACTCCAGCAGTCTCTTCTCTCCTCATCATGACCTCCTTAGTCTTGATGTATCTCCTGTTGTATTGCAGCCTTCTTCTCCTGACCCCCCCCCAGCCCCCATAAAAGACCTCCCCCCATTACCCCGGCAGCCAGGACCTAGCATGGCTGATGCAGATTCTTCCTCCAGGAACCCTAAGAGCACTGCTGCTAAGACTAGGAAAGCCCCGGGCCCTTCCCCCAGGGCAAGCTCTGGGCAGGAGAAGCCCAAGGCAGGCAGTGGTTCTGGGGTGCAGAAGAACCGGTCCAGCCTGGACAATCGGCCCTCCAGCAGAAGCTCTGGGCCTGGCTCTAGACCTGGCCCAGCCAAGCCGCCGTCCCCTGGTGGGTAGAACTGATGGTCCTCTGGTTTACACCACCCCTTACCTCCTGCTCCTGTAGTTTACACCACCCCTTACCTCCTGCTCCTGTAGTTTACACCACCCCTTTACCTCCTGCTCCTGTAGTTTACACCACCCCTTTACCTCCTGCTCCTGTAGTTAACACCACCCCTTTACCTCCTGCTCCTGTAGTTTACACCACTTTACCTTTGTCCCCCAGGCCCCAGGGCGGACCCCGCGGCGGGCCCCAGGGCGGACCCCGCGGCGGGCCCCGGGGGGCCGGTGGTCTACCTGGACATGGCCTACCTGCCGTCGGGAGCGGGTCGGGCCAGCGTGGACGTGGCGTTCTTCCAGCAGCTTCGCTCGTCGTGCTACATCATCAGCGGAGACGATCCCCAGACGGAGCGGAGTCTGAGGGGCATACTGGACGCCCTGCTGGAGGGGAAGACGGCCTGGCCTCAGGTCCAGGTGCGTAGGCCAGCTGTGCATTTAAAGACGAGGTCGCAGAGGAGGCTCACGTCTCAGTGCAACAGCGGGTCGCAGTTCTTACCAAGGGCTCAGTAGTATTCAGTTAGTTTTCATGGTTGTTGAGTTGGTGTCTTTGTGTGTCGTGTGTGTGTGCAGGTGACCCTGATCCCGACCTTCGACTCGCCCTCCATGCACCAGTGGTACCAGGAGACCCACGGGCAGCAGGCCGCACTGGGGCTCACCGTGCTGGGCTCCAACAGCACCGTGGCCATGCAGGAGGACAGCTTCCCCGCCTGCAAGGTGGAGTTCTGACCACCCAACCCTGACCCTACACCGTGGCCCCTAGAGCCTGACCCTTAGACCCTGCCCCTAGACCCTGACCCTACACCGTGGCCCCTAGAGCCTGACCCTAGACCCTGTCCCTAGACCCTGTCCTTAGACCCTGTCCTTAGACCTTGTCCCCAGACCCTGTTCCTAGACCCCCAGGCCCTGTCCCTAGACCTTGTTCCTCCTGACCCCTAGACCCTGACCCTAGACCCTGACCCCTAGACCCTGTCTCTAGACCGGGTTCCTAGACCCCCAGACCCTAACCCTAGACCCTGTCCCGGTAGACACCAGAGGTCTGCAGGTCTTCTAAATGACATTATCTTGTGTTGCCAATGGACAGATCTGAGACTGAGTGTGAAGAACCGTCCACAGAACATTGTTCTTGTTATTATTGTTCTTGGTGTTGTTGTTATTTGTCCCCATTCTAATCCTGACTGATGGTAACGGTTCAGCCTCGTTCATTCACTGCTGCTGTCTTCAAACAGCTTTAGCTAATAAGCTGCTAGCCCCTGCTCCTAACAGCCTAGCTTTAACAAATAACCACCTAGCTCCAGCTGATAACCACCTAGCTCCAGCTGATAACCACCTAGCTCCAGCTAATAACCACCTAGCTCCAGCTAATAACCACCTAGCTCCAGCTAATAACGCCTAGCTCCAGCTAATAACTCTGTAGCTCAAGGTCATAACCGACTAGCTCAAGCTAATAACCGACTAGCGCAAGCTAATAACTCTGTAGCTCAAGCTAATAACCACCTAGCTCAAGCTAATAACTGCTTAGCTCAAGCTAATCACCTCCTAGCTCCAGCTAATAAAAAACTGCTCCTGTGTCATTTCAAAAAGTTCTTGCTGTTCTTCCATAATTAAATTAATTGATAATGTTTTCATGTTCAGGTAGCGGTATGTTGTAACCGACTGAGGATGGTTTTATTTCTGTTTTAAGATGTAATATGTTTGGCCTTCCTAATGGTCCCATTCAGAGCTTCACTCCTGATGTAGGCTGCTGGGGCGGTTCAGAGGTTTGGTTTGTTTTCAGTATTAATAATTCATTATTTTAAACTGAAATCTGTTCCTTTGTTCAGAGAGTTGGCCTCTCCACCAGGTGGCGACGTGTTAAACCACCGCTTTAGAAGATGCATATTTAAGGACAATTGAAGAAAGTGTATTTTCACACAATCCTATTTAATTAAGTTTTGTTTTATTTGAGCAAAGTGAAATTAGAGGTGGTTAACAGGACTCATATGTTTTAAAGTAAAACATTCAGATATCATTCTGTATTGAAACACTAATTTAAATTCAATTTCCTTTCAAAATAAATGAATACATTTAATGAAGTCTGAAAGTTGTCTTATGATGTTTGATATGATTTAATGTATACATGATGTATTATGCAGAATAAATGCACATCATGTTCAATAATGGTTGATTGGATATCTCTAAATATCATTGGTCTTACTGGTCCAGCAGGTTACTGGTCCTGAGGTTTGTGTCCACATGGCTGTGAGGAGCTCAGGCTGTTGGTGACACTGAGGCTCTGCTCACCAAACTCAGGCCAGGGGGCGGACGTGGTGACGTACGGCCTCATCGAAGACACCGGCTTCAGGGACTGTCTATTCCCTGGAGAGAGACGATGCAGGCCTGGACATACAGGCCTGGACATACAGGCCTGGACGTACAGGCCTGTATAAGGGCTCCATTACAGTCCCTGTGACGTCTTGCTTTAAGGACTACGCTGTCCTTTGTGCTTTGGTCTTCATGCTGCACTTGGCCACTGGTGAAGAACCACAGTCACTGGTCTGATTAGAGACAGTGGGACCTTGCTGGTCTGAACTGGGCAGCATCAGCAGTAGGACTGGTCTGGATCCGTGGCAGTGGGACTGGTCTGGTCCGTCAGGGAGTAGAACTGGCCGGCCTCCCACTGCAGGGCCTTGAGGTTCTGGTGCCTGAAGACGCGAGTGGCCTCCACCACCTGGAGCAGAAGGTCAGAGGTCAGCGTGACCCGGACTGGTCTCACAGTACTCCTCTATTGGGGGACTGAGACCACTGAAAGGGTGCCGGCAAGTTCAGGCTACACACGCTGTCCGTTGATTGGTCGACAGAATCGTCACTTCCGTGGGACAGGGGGATAATGATGAACAAACACATTACCCGTGAGGTATTTCTGGGAAACGGCGAAAGCTTTGTTTATTGAACGAAATGGCGCCAAGAAAATGGTGCACAAAAGTTAGCCGTCCTGCATTGTTGCGGGCTGCTGTGAGGTCACGATGCTAACGTAGCTGATGTGGCTATCGCCATCCGGCTTAAACCCCGCCCTACCATAATGCCGCATTTCCACCGGTGAGTAGACTTCAGAACCAGCACGCCTCAGCCCCGTAGTGAGGGCGCGGTATAGCCCAGCTCAGTTACGGCTTACGTTTCCACTGCCGACAGTACCCTTATGGTGGGCGGGGTTTAAGCCGGACGGCGATAGCCACGGCAGCTACGTAAGCATCATGACCTCATATCACCCCGACACAGTAGCCTGCTAATAAATCCAAGGAAATATAAGAACCTGCACAATGAACAATGAGCAACAGTGGACAACATCCAAGAAGAACAGAAAACTTTTGCGCACCATTTTCATCAATGAACAATGTTTGCTACAGCGCGCCCTCACCGCCCGACTGAGGCGTGCTGGGACCGGGCAAACCCGCCGAGACAGTAGTCACTCACTACTAAGAGACAGTAGTGAGTATCTAGGGCTGAGTCAGTATGTAGAGCTTAGTCTGAAGTCAGTACGTAGGGCTTAGTCTGTATGAAGGCCGTAGTGAGTATGTAGGTCTTAGTCTGTATGTAGGGCGCAGTCTGAAGTTGTACCCTGAGGTCCTCATTACCTGGTTGTTGATGTGATCAATCGGACGGATCCCTGCATACTGAAGAGAGACGGCAGAGAGACAAGATAAGAGACAACATCTTATGAACTACACTAGTATATTCCTTCTTTATCAACACATTACACTCTAGAACCTGTAGACTACGCTCTAGAACTTGTAGACTACGCTCTAGAACTTGTAGACTACGCTCTAGAACCTGTAGAAAACGCTCTAGAACCTGTAGACTCAACCTAGAACCTGTAGACTACGCTCTAGAACCCGGTCTAGCCTGTAGACTGCGCTCTAGAACCCAGTCTAGTCTGTAGACTGCGCTCTAGAACCCGGTCTAGCCTGTAGACTGCGCTCTAGAACCCGGTGTAGCCTTTACTACTACTACTTTACTTTACTACTTATCCTACATGAGCTCCTCCATGGAGGAGGAGGTCCTCAGACCAACATGCTTTCGGTTTCTTACCAAGCTCTCCTGCTGTCTCTGTTTAACGTGACTCAGGAGCGGGGCACCGCTGGAGGCTCGGGTGGTGGGTTGTAGGGTGGTGCTGGGGTGTAGGGTGGTGCTGGGGTTCAGGGTGGTGCTGGGGTTCAGGGTGGTGCTGGGGTGTAGGGTGGTGCTGGGGTTCAGGGTGGTAGGGTGTAGGGTGGTGGTGGGGCGCAGGGTGGTGGTAGGGTGTAGGGTGGTGGTAGGGTGTAGGGTGGTGGTGGGGTGCAGGGTGGTGGTGGGGCGCAGGGTGGATCTCCAGGGAGATGGGAGGAGGAGGGTAGAGAAGCAGAAGGGTTGATCTGAAAAGAAGGAAATCTTTTAGTGATTCAGAGGTTTCTGTGTCTGCCTGGTGAGCTCTGTGTGTTAGCTGACTCTGACCCTGGGTTAGGTGACCTCTGACCCTGGGTTAGGTGAACTCTGACCCTGGGTTAGCTGACTCTGACCCTGGGTTAGGTGAACTCTGACCCTGGGTTACGTTAGGTGAACTCTGACCCTGGGTTAGGTGAACTCTGACCCTGGGTTACGTTAAGTGAACTCTGACCCTGGGTTAGTTTGGGTGAACTCTGACCCTGGGTTACGTTATGTGACCTCTGACCCTGGGTTACGTTAGGTGACCTCTGACCCTGGGTTACGTTAGGTGAACTCTGACCCTGGGTTAGGTGAACTCTGACCCTGCTGGAGAACCCTTTCCTATTGGGCTGCTCTCTCCATTCTCTGGGCGTTAATCATCCCCAGAGGCCTCGCTCCATCCTTGACCTTTGGATTCGATCTTGTTATTCATTGTTCCAGTTTGGTTAAAGATTAAAATCATCAAAACAAAATGTCAACCTGGTGTTGATGCGGTGGGTCCTGGTTCCAGGGGGGGTGAGGGTCCTGGTTCCAGGGGGGCTGAGGGTCCTGGTTCCAGGGGGGCTGAGGGTCCTGGTTCCAGGGGGGGTGAGGGTCCTGGTTCCAGGGGGGGTGAGGGTCCGGTTCCCCTCTGCTGCCGGAGCTCCTCCTCCCGCCTCAGGTCCTCCTCGATGTCCTTCTGGACGCGGTCCGGAACGCCCAGCCTCTCCCTCCACCAACGAGGCCCTGCTCCCCCACCTCCAGCGGCCCCTAGTATGACCCTGCTCCTGGTGCCTCCATCAGCCTCCGTCACCGGAGCCGGGTCGAGGCGGGCGGGGGGCAGGACTTCACGGTGGGCCCAGAAGGCGTGGGGGTCTGCAGGGCTCCAGAGGCCCAGCTGGGGGTCTTCAGTGTGTGTCTGAGGACAGTAGGAGGAGGGAGACCCTGGAGCCAACTCCCTCTCTCCTCCTCTGGCTCTGCTGCTTTCCTCTAAAGGCCTCCCGCTCTCAGACCCTCTCAGGCCGGCCTCCTGCTGGGAGGGAGCAGGCTGACCTTCCTGGGGGCTGGGGTCGAGGTGAGGGTGAGGGTAGGGGTTAGGGTCGAGGTTAGGTTTAGAGTAGGGGTTAGGGTCGAGGTTAGGTTTAGAGTAGGGGTTAGGGTCGAGGTTAGGTTTAGAATAGGGGTTAGGGTCGAGGTTAGGTTTAGAGTAGGGGTTAGGGTCGAGGTTAGGTTTCGAGTAGGGGCTAGGGTCGAGGTTAGGTTTAGAGTAGGGGTTAGGGTCGAGGTTAGGTTTAGAGTAGGGGTTATCTTGCTGTGAACTCCCTCCCTGCTGGATCTCTCTCTGGATCAGGAAGCGGACTGGGCTCCTCTCCTTACCTTTCAGCCCAGAGGGGCTGAGCTGGGAAAACAAAGACTTTGACTTGATCTCAACCATCTCCGTTCTGCTGGGCTTCAGTCCCCGCTCAAGCCGCAGCTCCTCCTCTCGCTCCTGAGCCTCGCGCATCTCCCTCTCGATGGGCGTCTCCGAGGAGAGCTCACACGGACCTGTTCTCTCCTCTGGGCTGACAGGGGAGTCGCGGCCATCGCTGCTGAGGTCAGAGGCTGGAGGTTGGGCCAGGGTGGAGAGACGAGGCGGACTCAGGGAAGAGGTGTGGTCTCTCAGGGTAGGGGCGTGGTCTCTCAGGGTAGAGGCGTGGTCTCTCAGGGTAGAGGTGTGGTCTGGTACATCCAGCTTTTGCAAGGATGCTGCCATTCCTTGCTGGTGCAGGGGCCTCGACGGAGGCTGGTTTGGAGGAGACCTCGGCGCATTCAGCCGGCCGAGCTCCAGCTTCTGGAACTGCTGTCTGGCAGCACTGAAGGTGATCTGCCCGCTGTCCACGCTCTCAGAGGTGTCTGTGGTTCCTCCCGCTGGGTTCGAGGTGCAGGACTCAAAGCTGAGACCTGAACCTCTCCTCTCGGCCGGGGAGCAGAGGGGCCCCTCAGGGCTCCCGGAGCGGCCCCGGGCCTCCGATCTCAGGCTGCTCTTCAGGGCTTGGGTGCGAATGATCTCCAGACGGAGTTCTTGTTGCTCTTCTTCCTGAGCTGCAGGTCGGTGCTGCTGGGCGCCGTACGGCTCCTCCTCCTCCTGGAACAGGCGTCCCGGCCGCCGCTGGCCCTGGTAGGTCTGCAGCCTGAAGCCCCTCCCCTCCCTCAGGGTGGCCAGCTGCAGCCCTCTCTGTGGGGAGAGCATCCACGCCTCGTTCAGCCCCGCCTCCACACTCCCGTACTCTGAAAAACTGTAGAAACCGCAGGGGGAGCCGGTGCTGCTGCTGGGACTACTGGGACTACTGGGACTATTGGGACCGCTGGGACTACTGGGACTACTGGGACTAATGGGACCGCTGGGACTAATGGGACTACTGGGACTGCTGGGACTACTGGGACTAATGGGACCGCTGGGACTACTGGGACTAATGGGACCGCTGGGACTAATGGGACCGCTGGGACTAATGGGACCGCTGGGACTGCTGGTGACAGGGACGTCTTCACTGGGGTCTTCACACTGTGACATCACCACCGGTTGGGCCTGGGGGCCCAGCATGGAGCCAGGGGGGCCCAGCATGGAGCCAGGGGGGCCCACTAGGCTGCGGAGGTCAGAGGGGTCCAGCCGGGGGGTCAGGGGCTGCAGCACCCATCTCCTGGGACTGCTGTCCATGGGGGAGGACTCCCTCACCTCAGACTCCCTCACCTCAGACTCCCTCACCGCGCCTCAGACGCTGGAACTAGGATAGAAGACTAGGAAAAATAGAGCGAATAAAAGATAACATATAGCAGATAGAGCATATAGCAGATAGAGCATATAGGAGATAGAGCATATAGCAGATAGAGCATATAGCAGATAGAGCATATAGGAGATAGAGCATATAGGAGATAGAGCATATATGAGATAGAGCGTATAGAAGATAGAGCATATAGGAGATAGAGCATTTGGAGATATAGCAGATAGAGCATATAGCAGATAGAGCATATATGAGATAGAGCATTTGGAGATATAGCAGATAGAGCGTATAGGAGATAGAGCGTATAGAAGATAGAGCATATAGGAGATAGAGCATATAGAAGATAGAGCATATAGAAGATAGAGCATATAGGAGATAGAGCGTATAGGAGATAGAGCGTATAGAAGATAGACCATATATGAGATAGAGCGTATAGAAGATAGAGCATACAGGAGATAGAGCATTTGGAGATATAGCAGATAGAGCAGATAGCAGATAGAGCATATAGAAGATAGAGCATATAGGAGATAGAGCGTATAGAAGATAGAGCATATAGGAGATAGAGCATATAGGAGATATAGCAGATAGAGCATATAGGAGATAGAGCGTATAGAAGATAGAGCATATAGGAGATAGAGCGTATAGGAGATAGAGCATATAGAAGATAGAGCATATAGGAGATAGAGCGTATAGAAGATAGAGCATATAGCAGATAGAGCATATATGAGATAGAGCAGATAGAGCAGATAGAAGATAGAGCATATAGGAGATAGAGCAGATAGCAGATAGAGCATATAGGAGATGGAGCGTATAGAAGATAGAGCATATAGGAGATAGAGTACAGCATATAGGAGATAGAGCGTATAGAAGATAGAGCATATAGGAGATAGAGTAGAGCATATAGGAGATAGAGCACATGGAAGTAGATTGTATTGAAGATAGAGCGTATAGAAGTAGATTGTATAGAAGATAGATGATTGATTCATGATTCATGATTCAGCACATGAGAAATTGATAAGCTGGATTCAGTTGGACTTTATGAGATAAAGACAAGAATGAGCTGTTGTTAAGGACATTCTACAACCTGTGTGTGTGTGTGTGTGTGTGTGTGTGTGTGTGTGTGTGTGTGTGTGTGTGTGTGTGTGTGTGTGTGTGTGT
>JAOPJL010000017.1:410639-422800 GCA_027123545.1 Trisopterus esmarkii
GTGTGTGTGTGTGTGTGTGTGTGTGTGTGTGTGTGTGTGTGTGTGTGTGTGTGTGTGTGTGTGTGTGTGTTGGTGCACGTGTGCGCCAATGAACCTCTCAGAATGAAGTGTGGCAGCGGCTCACACCAGGCCTGCTGTTTGAACTGTGGCACATTCTCAATAAGACTCAATAAGACTATTTTTAAGAATGTCATAAAGTTGACATTGAATGTAAAGAAAGTAACATGCAATGTAAGATAAAAAATATATGGTGAAAATAGAGAGAAATATTTTATCGATTGCATGAAACGCACAAGTCGTGTAGTTTGTCGCTTTGAATATTGGTTATGTTTTCGAATGTTTGGATTCAGCTCCTTGAAGGCTGACCTTTCCGTGGTCTTCCTTCTTCTAGTAGGGGACGTGGTTCTTCGTTGTGTGTCTGTGTGTGTCTGGCAGCAGGCGGGCCAGGGCTGCTGGGCCCAGCGGGGGTCACAGTTAGTTTGACGCTTTGTCCTTAAAGCCAGGGGAGGCAGTTTAGAGAAACCAGCCAGATAAAGATAGATTTTGAAAATAGGTCGATAGACCAACAGGTGTAGTTTTATTTGGGCAGAATTAAATGATTGGATGAGCCTATTACAGGACTTTGGCAGAGCATATATGACTTATTGATTGCTGTCAGGATATAAAGAGAATTTTAACAAATCTGACAAAGAATTATTTTGAAATAAATAGCCTTCCCAGCCGTAACCGTCTGCCAAGGTTCAAAGTGAGAGATGTATCAATATCTTAGATTTATAAACCAAAGGTATATAATAAACCAGGAGGCTACACTAATGATTATTCAGAATCAGGATGTGATGAAGTCTGTAAGGTGAGGTGAGGTGAGGTGTAGACTGCAGATGGACTGACCTGAGAGCAGGCCTCACATTGGCCCTTTTTACATTATTAGATGATTTGTATATCTCAGCCTGTTTGATATATCTCCCTCAGGGCCAAAACACAATATTTATTTATTTTTGAAAGCTATTGTTAGAGAACAGCTCAATTTTACTGCTGAACATGAAGCAATAGGTTGAGGGTGTCCATATAATATTGTTGGTATACTACATACCACTGTTGGTATACAGCCTTTCATTCCTTTGTGTCCAGATAAGCAGTGAGACGCCATGCCCTTTTTTAAGAGGTTGTCTGTATGTAGTAACATGCTTGGAAGTTAAGTTGACAGTATAAGTTAAAGTCAAATGTGTATTGCATTCTTTGCCATGACACTCATATGAGCAATAATAATAATAACTTGTTTTTTATATAGTGCCTTTCAAGATACCCAAGGTCGCTGAACAAAAAAGGGAGAGGGAAAGGACTTAGTGAAGAGAAATGTTTTGATGTGTTTTTTAACCATGGGAGGAATGGAGACGAGCGGATGTGGAACGGTCGGCTGTTCCATAGTGTGGGAGAATGCCCCGTCCCCAAAGGTCTGCCATCGAGTGCGGGGGGGTGGCCCGCAGGTCCTGGTCAGAGGACCGCAGAGAGCCTGACTGAGTGTGGGGGTGGAGGAGATCTGTGAGGTATGGTGGTGAGACTCCATGGAGAGATTTGTGGGTGAGCAGGAGAATTCTGTAGGTGATGCGTGACTTGACTGGTAGCCAGTGGAGCTGTTGCAGGAGGGGAGTGATACTCTGCTTTGTGTGGGTTAGAACCCTGGCAGCTGAGTTCTGAACATATTGTAGTCTGCTAGGGGCCTCGGTGGGCAGTCAGACAGGACACCGTTGCAGTAGTCCAGACAGGAGGGGATGAAGGAGTGAATGAGTTACTGACCCACCGTCTCAGGTACTGAATGTGTGCGTGAAGGCCGGGGTCGTGGACCTTTCTGAGGTGGCAGAAGGAGGATTTGGTTGTTCTTGGTGTTGGATGGAATGGAAATGGAAACTCCTATGAGAAATGGAGCACCATAACTTCAAAGTAGGTGTGCTAGGATGGATGGTCATAATCTACGCCTAGCACTCGACTGTACTCAGCTGCACCTGCTCTCTCCACCGTTATTGCGAGCCTGCTCGGAATATCTGTCTCATCTGGACAAGCTTGTCTCGTAAAGTTTGACGCGTGGGTCTCCTGAGAGAGAGAACAGACTAACTTTTCTTTCAAAATGAAATGCATATTTTTGTTCACTTAAGTGTACAATGAGAAATCACAATACATATTTGTTGACAATTATGATGCACAGTATTTAATAACAGCATCAGATAATATAACCTGGATGCTGGATTATCTTTGTTGTAGATAATATACATATATATATATTTGCATTTTGTTGCCTTATTGCTTTTTTCTTTTCTTTTTTGGTTTCTGTTTCGGGCTGTGGGTAGAGTTAGCTCGCCTAGTGCAGCTTTCAATTCACAGTAGCAGGAGTTGGTTGGGCTTGACGTACGCTTACACACTCCCCGAAGCCTGTCTGGCCTCAGGTGGTGTGAGGCTGTAGCCCATCAGCTGGAACACAATAGATGAGGGAAGAAGACTAACAAGCCAACTCCAAAACACCCCCAAAGGCAGGGGTTGGGCGTGGGGCCAGCAACTCCACCCTGTGAAAAGCCTTCAGCAACAGAACATCGACGAAAATCAGAAAATCCTCAAGCCTTGGGAAGGAAGCTTCTGCAGCGACCCAAGCTACAGAACAGACTGTGATGACGTGCATGGAAACCATAGGGAGACGTTCAAAGCTGCTTCTGACCTCAACCCACCACCATAGCGACATGGAATCTGAAGACCATGTATGGTCTTCTGGAGGATTACCACAACCATATGCAATAAGCTGCAGACCTTTATCAACCGGTGCCTCAGACGCCTCCTGGGAACATACTGGCCCAACACCTCAACACCTCTCCACTCTAATGCCAACCTGGGGGAACTCACCAAACAAGACCTGATAGAAATGCAAATCCGGAGGGGGAAATGGAAGTGGATAGTCACACCCTCAGAAGAAATCCATCTATCACTAGACAGGCACTGGCGTGGAACCACAGGGCAGCAGGAAGAGAGGCAGACGAGAACCACCTGGAGAAGAACCACAGAACAGGAGATGAGGAAAGATGGGCTGTCGTGGCAACATCTGGAGGGCCCAAGACCGGGATGGAAGAGCAGTGCTGATGGCCTCCGTTATTACGGGGATTAAAAGGCCTAACGAACTAACTAACTAACTATTGTTTTTTTACTTTTGGACTGTGTGGTATGTGTAGTTTTCTTTGAGAACAGATGTATACACATGTGTGTGTAAGTGCCAACACCCCCTTTAAACACAATTATTTCTGCAGAAGGTCGGCGGGAAAACAGCAGAAAGAAAAAGGAAGCAGGGCAGCCTGTGCTTCCCGTTCTGTTTGTTCTGCAAACACAAACCCAGCGTCAATAGGGAACAGACCAGTGGAAACATGATGAAAAGCACAAATGCAAGAATAACAACCCATTATAGGATATTCACATACAAATATTTATAATATATAAAAATATATATCATCTACATTTTATTTTCTACTATCGTAAATTAGTCTGTTTCAAGGATAAAATCCCACCAACTACCTGTTTACCACATACCACTGCTTACAACAGTTTGAAAAACCCTGATTTAGAGCTGTTGTTTCTCCTTAATTTTCCCAAACTTATTAAGGGGATTTGTTGAATAGAAATGTCTCCTCCTGCTGGTCAGCTAGCTGAGGCCAAACTCAACACATACTGAGAGTATATAAAACAATAACGCACAATGCCATTTAACCCTCCCGTTTTCCTAATATTCTGTACACACCCCGTGTCCTGAACCTGCCCTGCTTTCAGTTAACTCCCAATCAGCACATATCGGGCAGTATGCACACCCTTTGCAGATATATTTCTTACACCTGCCGCACACAGCTTGTTTTACATTCAGTCTTTGGTGGGCAGATCTGACAATCTTCCCTTTACTCGCTGCAGCTGGGGACGTTTGATCCGCAGGTTGATCTCCTCTGAACCGCTTTCACAGCAGCTGCAGATGCTTCTGTGCGGGGAGATTCTCTCTTCTTTCGATGAATTGAGTTAAGCGTCTTTCCGAGCTGCTCCAGGAACACCCTTCTCTTGTTCCACTTTTCCACATGGTAACAGACAGATGACTGGCGCTATAATGTTCGTAAAAACGAATCCGATTTTCCTTTCAAAAGGACATTCAAGCGTAAAGTTTATCCTCCACTTGGTGACCCAGTGGCTATTGATAAATATATTAATAATTTTATCCTTTTACCTGTGAATTCATGTTAAACAGAATTTGCTCTTTATTTGCAGATGCTCAAAACTATGATGGCAAGGAAAGATCCTCAACTAATTTAGTATATGATGCATATGCTAAAACAAAAAAGCGTGGGGAAATATTTTGTATTCAGATGATATGTAGGCCTACTTAATATGTACTTATTTCCACCCCACTAGACAAACACATACTCCTGACAATTATATAAATGTGGGATGTTCAATTCAATATCAAAACTACCCTTAACATTTAGCAGCCGCTTTTAACTTAACTTTGACTTACAATTAGGACATTTGTCTAAAGAAAGAAACAATATATCGCTATCAGTACAAAGTATCCTAGGGTAAATGTTGCTTCAGGCAGTACTGGAAAATAAGTGCCGTATTCCTCAACGCTGCAGATACTAAATACTACTACTACTCGCATCACCTGCAAAACAGTCACCTGCTGCTCTGCCCGAAGAGATTGTACCACAAAAACTGGTACAAACATTGAAATATAGAATTTTCTAAGAATGTAATGTGAAGTAGTCCTACAAGGGCTTGTACAGATTATTTTCTTGAACAATCTATTTTATAAAACACAGTATATAATTATTTTTTCCCCTGAAATGAAAGTCAAAAGAAAACTTTCAATGTTTTTTTTTAATTACCCCAAAAAAGTCTGAAATTGTTTAAGGGTTTGAGGTGGATGGGGTTTTGGAACCCAAAATATTTCCATAAGTATATTGTTTTGTACATCAGTGTCACTAAAACAAATTTGACGCATTTCACAGCTGGAAGCAACCTGTCAAATATTGACAAAAGGAGAAGTGCTGCCAATGACATCATTCATTCTGTCTTATCCTGAACTACAGTACATACATTTAAAATGGAAAAAATAAAAAAGTAGCTTACTATTTAAAGAAGTACCAACGGTTTTTAATAAGGGTGCCCAGCTCTGCCTTTGAAACTGCCTTAATTGTAGTTCTCAACAGGATCTCACTTCATTGGTTGAATTGTATGTGAATAACACTACCAATGTACTGCAAGTCACAAATGCCTGACACCTTTACAGCCAGATAATGTTGATTTACCATCGGCACTCATCTCAGACATGATCCAAAAGGCATTGTTTGACTGTAGCATGAATAAAGTTATCATTTTATCCTAAAAAACTTGTGTTTTGCGAAGGTTCACCTTCGACAAAACATGAAACGTCAAAAGAAAGTAAACGGACCACTCACGTGGTGCAGGTAAAATGGAAACATTAAATAAAAGACGAAGGACACTCAGCAAACTATGCACAGCTCTGACCGTGAGACAGAAGTATGTAAAACTAGAGAGGAAACTACTAGAGAGAGATCACAGACTCAGTAAGAGGACCGTATCAGAAAGTCTCACACAAAAAAAAGCAGTTCCATTAGTCACACCGTCATGTACACATATACATCAGGCAAAGATACAGCTTTGCTTTACAAACAGGGCTGAACTTTACAATTATGTACAAATGAGCGTGGTAATCCTGAATCAAACGGCATCCGGCTTGATGAAAAGGGCAGAGAAAGCAAAGGCCAGGAAAACTATTCCTCCAATGATGGTTACTACAGAAAAAGAAAACAGAAAATACAATTTAAGACTCAACATTTTGGTTTATTATTTGTGATAATGTGGGAAAATACCTTTTCACACTTTAAACTCCTTTGGTCAGAATGTCACAACGCTGAGTGAAGGCTATGGAATCAGCCCACTAGGGACAGAACACTTACCTGTTCTCACAGAAATCTTCTGGGCAATCATTCTTCCTCCAATGACAGCTAGTCCTGTGCAGAGGCAGTGTCCAATTGTTCCCCCTACTGCTACTCCAAATGGATCCTTTATTCAAAATAAAAAAAAGGCATAAACTTGTATCCTGGCATTTTTTCTAATTCTGAAAAATAATTTATTTTAAAGCTTTTGTTTGGCCACTGTTAAAAAGACAGTACATATCACAGCTTTAATGAGCTTTAGAACAAAGTCCCTGAATCCAATAACCCCTTCAAATACACACAACAAATAAACAAAGACACGCACAACAACAAATACACAAACAACTTGACGGGGGGCAGACAGACCTCCCGGGCAGCCAGGATGATGGTGGTGAGCTGGGACCGGTCCCCCCACTCGGCCACGAAGGTGAGGGTGAGCGCCTGCAGGAAGATGGGCGAGATGAAGCTGTGCCACTTCCTCTGGGGCTGGGCGTTCCCGGAGCCCGCCTCCGCGTCCGCAGCACCGTTCACCAGCTTGGCCCTCTGGAGCTGACAGAGAGAACAGAGCAAACAGCCGGTCACTCCAAAAGACTAAAACATTACCTCTGGGGGATTCATTAGTTTAGATAACGGACACCACTGCACCGGCCCCGTCCGCTGCTGCTCTGAATGCTCTGAAGACCGTCACATAAAGGCTCTATCTAGGTTAGGGACATGCAGAATCAGATACATTT
This sequence comes from Trisopterus esmarkii, assembly GCA_027123545.1. Lineage (NCBI taxonomy): Eukaryota > Metazoa > Chordata > Actinopteri > Gadiformes > Gadidae > Trisopterus > Trisopterus esmarkii. The sequence goes on from JAOPJL010000017.1 coordinate 417,343, forward strand.
CAGCTGCATTAACGGGAGGTTTCCTTTGTTCCTGTTCCTGTTATAAGGTCATGTGTACGTCCAATGTTCTCTTTGAGCTGATGGGCACACAGTTACTTGGAGTTGGTGGTTAGTCAACTCACTCAAGGATGCTTGCTGGTAGACTGCAGACATGGAGGAATGAGCCCAGTACCCTACCCTACCCGGCCCCCAGCCCACGGCCCCCAGCCCCCACGCTGGGCGGGTTAAATAAGGTTCAGTTCTGTACCTCTTCATCTTTCTTCTTGATCTCTGCCTGCACCTCCTCCAGCTCCTCCTGGCCTTCATCCGGACTCATCTTCAGCCCCTCTCGGAGCATCCGGATGCCGAATATGGCGAACAGAGCCGTGGACACGTAGTAGGTGTAGATCCTCGGGATGACGGTGGTGGCGTAGCCAAACAGCACTTTGAAAACCACAACGTATCAACTGTTAATGAAGATGGTCACACAACACTGAGATGATATCATGCTCTTCACCGAGCCCTCTCACCTGAGAGGCAGGTCATGACCCCCAGGGCCAGCATGGCCCCCACCAGCACCGTCAGCCGGTTGTAACGCATGGCCATGATGGCTGCGATGAAGAACGTCTTGTCGCCCAGTTCAGACACGATGATGACAGAGAAGGAAGCCACAAAGGCATGGATGAAGCCCAGGTTGCCCTTGGTCGGATCATCTCCGCTGCCCACCGGAACTATAGGATGGGTACTCAGTGCTTTCTGCAGAATGAAGTTAGAAAAAAAAAACAACACACCGTTTGTTTGTATTTTTGGAGGCCAAAATAGTTGAAGATAGGCCTAGAATATACAATAGCCACTAGTGAAACATGACCCAACACAGCCCTGCATGTCTTTGTACCGTCACCATACCGGGTTCATTTATATTTTGGACGTTTGCTAAGATTGGTTTCTGCAATGGCATATGAATAAAACCATACACCGTATACATATATACATAAATATATATACATAATGTACCCGGAAATCAGTTCGGCATAGCCGTTCACCTAGCACCTCGTTAGCAGTCAGCGCTAAGCAGACCGGGCTTCCGGTTCAGACTCTAATAACGTAAAGATGAGGGGTTGTGGTCGGCGGGTACCTCGAGCTGCGCGGGCTGCGCGGGCTGCGGCTCCTCCGCGGCGCCGCGGACCGCGAGCGACAACAACAACACCGCCGCGAGCTGCCGCACGAGGACCGCGTCGGCCCGGCCGCCGCTTCCGCCCACCGTCCGCCGCATTTCAGCAAAGCAACAGATCTATTTGTCGATGTCCCACAGAAAGGCAGCTAGTAGGTCGGTTGAGATTAGTTTCTCATGAGTAACACGATGTACTTAGCAGCAGATTGGTTAACTTCATATTAGCTACCTAAACATTGAGAGCGAATAACCCCGTTCACCATCAGGGGGAAGTCGGAAGTGGAAAACTTGCTGCTTCGAAGGCGAGCGTTGATTGTCCGCGATTGGACGATAGAACGAAGGACACGCCCACCGTCTGGGTCACGTGGCTTAAGGTTATTGGTTGATCTGACGTTCAATACAACTCGTCACTGAGAAGTATATATGGCGAGGTTTCAAAGTCTATCTTTATTTATAAAGTATCTAGTATATAATAGGCCTACATACAATAAGACTAAATAATATTAAAGATTTTTGTCTTAATTAATAGCTATTTAGACTAATTTGATGGTTTCCAAGATGCTTTACTTGTTTCCTCTCAAACTAATCTTCGTCGCACAGCCGGAGCCATACCGTTGATCTTTGGAGACTATAAATATTTATTTTCCACATAATTATTAATAGCAGTCAGCTGAACATGGGTCTTGCAAATTAACATTTTAATGAATGTGCAATGATATGTACAAATATTTATACATTTCTGATACTGATACAATACATTGACAGCACATAACTTCTGTCTTGATTGTATTAATAAAAAAGTTAAATGAAAACAAACAAAACAAAAGCACCAAAAACGTGAGGATGTGTCATCATAAGACAAACGGTATGAATGCATAGCGATGCTTTGGGTAACCTTCAAATTTCCTCAGGTAAAACTCCTGGCAGAGCTGAGCAGCCAGAGCCTGGTTGAACAGCACATAGGAGACCACAGCCCACCAGGTCAGAGAGACGCCGCCCAGCACCAAGCCCAGCGCCACGTAGATCAGCAGCTCTGCAGAGTAGTGGGGGCAGGAGACCAGCTGGAAGCAGCCTCCGTGGGGAACGCTGTGGTCCAAGGTCTGCACTGTGGCTGAAATATACAAATAAAATAAACATGAAGTACACTGAAATGTTAGTTCTCTCTAGCATGTCTCTAGCTGGTTGGCCGTCACATTAGTTAAAGTTAGAAGTTAATCATCACATAGATTCCTATCCAACCCGTCTACGTTCAACTCATCTGCTGTTCTAGTGCTGTGTTGTGAGGACATCATCTTTCATCAGTTACAACACATTTTCCTTCTGATCAAATAATTGAGTGATTGATTGATTGATTCAATCGAGTTTAATCACGGATTCAGCCATTACCTGAGTTCCCAGTACGGAGCTGGGCCAACGTGACCAACGAGCTGTGCTGGAGCAGCGACGCACCGATGAAGAGCGCTGTTCCTGACCACTGGCCCCAGTCCAGCGGGCGCAGCAGAGAGCCAACACCTGGAAGGAGGAGGAGTCAGGCTCAGATTCCAATACAGGTCAGAATATGAAGCACTATTATGTACTGGTGTACATTCGTTGTTGTATATTTACTGTTGTGGAAAAATGCATCCTAATAATAATCTACAATTATTTACAAGATATATCACCTTGTTTAAAATGTTACTGTTTAATTTTAACTGCATTTGTATAAATTCTCCTTGCATCTAGAGATAGCACCCTTCCTCTTTCCAATTTGAATGTGTTCATTTTGTTAGCATTGCCACTGTAGCAACAAAGTCTTATACTGAGAAAATGCCAATCTTCTGACTTATATTTATGCACATTGCTTTATTTGTTTTGCATCCTTGCAGAAATGTCCACTTCCTCTGAGTGTATTGCAAAATAACTTGGCCTCTCCCGCCATAGCCAATCCTTAACTCTCCATAATGATCACTCCCCTCCCCACTGGCCACAATGTGAAATTGCCCCTATTAAAAGAAGCACGTACACCCATTGCCTCAATAAAAATGCTGGGTAAATTCCCAGTGTGTCTTCCCATGATCATGTTCTATTATATAAAACAATAAGCTGTCAATAAGTAATCCTCACATCAATAATTCATCATCATTTAGATAAGATAACATAAAAAATATAATTCATACCTTTTGCATCAAGGAAATTATTGGAACAGATGACTGTCAGTCCAAGTATGATGTAATATCCAATGCCAAACATGTATTGGGCCATATGTATTACCCCTTCAGAGTAAACACTAACAAACAGGCACTCGAGCAGTCTTCTGAGAGAATGGCTCCACAGAAACAGTAGCACCAGCAATGTAGATAACGGTGGAACTAGAAAACAGAACATTGACATGAACATCAGAATATCATATCGTGCTAACGAATGTTGACTTTTGTGAGACAACGCGGTGAGATGTACCTTGACTCTCATTCCATTGCATTCCACACAAACAGCTCAAGCAGTACGTCAACCACTGCGGGTACGTGTGGTTCCCGAGCCTCAGCTGAAGGGACAGGGCGAGGAGGAGGCCGTTCCACACCACGGACACTGCGTAGAAGTGCCAGAACCATCTGCAAACAAATCGGAAAGTATTGGATAATCACCAACTTCAATTTGTCAACCCATCCACAAAACACTTGCATGTCAGTTGTCCTAATGACTTATATTGGATATATTTATTAGTTCAAATAACCGGCCACCGTTCACCTCTTTGGAACATCAAACACATGCAGCCAGCAGTCCCGTTTACCCTGCTTGGTTTTGCCGTAGCGGATTAGATCCTGGAAAAACTGAAACAGCGGGTTTCGCTCATGTTTCGTCTGCAAACGAGGTGAGAACTTGTGAATCAACAAAGCTAAAAGAAACCCTAAAGCTAGGCATGACCACAACAGAACAATCACACACATCTCTCACATCTCATCTCTCATATCTCTGGTGCAGCGCGCAGAGATTCACGCCGCGTTCAAAACGCTCGGAGTTTCCGGGAGTTTCGGGCGGAAGTAGAAACCCGAGTCCTCCGAGTGACGTCACAACAATGGCTGCCCGTTTCATTGATAAGACTAAAGTGAACTTGCAGCAAGCACTAGAGGCGACCTTAATACCCATTCTAACATTTGTATTACGATACAGTATAGCTTACAAGTATAAAAATCACCTGATAAATTATCGCTCATGTTCAACCATCGCAAGCAACATAATAACTGATTCATGTGATTCGGCAGAAAGGACCCTTCGGGCATCCATACTTGTTGTTGTCAGTGCGCGTCACACTAGTTGTGTGCAGCAGTAAATAGAGTCCGCCCCCGTACAGTCAGAATGGTTCAGGTGAAATATACAGTGGGGGGCAGTATCTGCTCATGTTGCATGCTAAGAATCAGAATCAGAATCAGCTTCAATGGCCAAGTAAGTTCACATACACTGAATTTGACTCGGTAGGTGTTCACTCTCTCAGGCAGATGACATACATGTAGACACTAGGCAAACGTAAGTAAATATAATATTAAAAAAAAGATATATGCATATATGTATAATATAAAAATACAGACTGCATGCTGCATGCTATGAATTTGGCCAAATATACAATAGTGGCATGTTTGTAAAAGTGGCAAATACAGATAGGCACATAAGCTATGGTCTTATATACAATATACATAGGCCTACATGTAATATGGTATATAAAATTATGCATATACCTTTGGACAGAATGGACAGAATATGAATATAATATAACATAAAAAGAAATACAGAATGAATGAATGAACATAATTTGTGCAGGGGGTAGATGGAAGAGGCAGTACAACAGTGAGCAGTACAGCAGTGATCAGCTGTTCAACAGAGTGATGGCAGAGGGAAAGAAGCTGTTATTTTCAGCTTTTTCTGCAGTCAATTTGGTCTATTAGGTCTCACTATATTCTTATTAATGTTAATCTTAGCAATACTGCTAAAAGTTTTTTACGTAGGAGTTTTTTCCTCCTCTTATGTTAGGGGTCAATTTGACCCGATTCAATGTTAAGTCTCCAAAAAACATGGTTGACATATTTTTCAGGTAGATTTTTTATGACTTTTCCTTCCTAACTCTACGGGTTAAACAAGGAAAACATGAAATTTATAAAAAATAAAAATAAAAACATGTCCTGTACACATGTTGTACACATGGGTGTTGCTGGGGTCATTCTGACCCCTTTCTGTCTCGTTTTTGTTGTTTTGGATGATACTGAGGGCACCTACAGGTTAATTTCTGTGTGTGTGTGTGTGTGTGTGTGTGTGTGTGTGTGTGTGTGTGTGTGTGTG
>JAOPJL010000017.1:438587-448952 GCA_027123545.1 Trisopterus esmarkii
GATTACCGGGCCCCGCCCCCTCCCCCCGGGCCCCTACCCCTCCCCCCTCCCCCTCCCCCCCCACGCGGCTTTAGCCAGTGGCGAGGCTGCTTTGTTACACGCAGGCGTAGATTTCGGGTTTAACCGCCTGGTTGCCTAGGAAACCGGGCGGCAATAAGAGGCGAATTGAGGGGGAAGAAAAGCGTTTCCAGGTCATTTCAATCATGGAGAAAAAAGCAAGGCAACAAAGGGGGGCAGAGGAATGGTGATAGAGGTAAATACCGACATGTGAGAGGCAGTGGCTGAAGCACAGTTGCTAGCTATTATTCCAGTTGGGAGCCTGGTAGGTGAGCATGTTGGGAGAGCAGAACGAGCTTTGGTTAATCTCAGAGCTGAGAGAGCTCGGTGTGCAACGCCACTGGAGGGAATGTTAGGCCAAGTGCATCATGGGGCTTGTGGAAAATGTATACTTTGTGCTTGTGTTGATTTGAAAACCCTTACATGGGCTTTGTGAGACAATCTTGTTTAAATGGAAAATATCTGTTCTCATCAGAATCCAGCCTAAAGTCATATTGCATGTTGATCCTGCTTCAAGTCAAATGCTTTCCTGCTTAAGTCACATGATATTATCTGCCTGACAACATCCTAAGCTTAAACAGACAAGCCTCCGGACAGGAGCAGCATCAGCGAGTGCTTGGAGAGGAGATTGAATGCCGTGTTGTGGGTACTCTGCACAATGCATGTGTTTTACTCTCACAGATAGAAACAAGAGAATTTCCTGGACAGACTCCAGAGCAGAAAGACGTGTCAACAAACTACAGCCAAGGAACCGGCTCACAAATGAGTTCTACACACAGGCCTACAGACGTCTGGGAAGAGCAGGACGATGCGTGTAGTGATGTAGCCTACTCAGAAAAGGAATGCCATTGTAAGTTAAACGGCAATTGTAAAGTGTACGCTTAACAATTTAAGAAAAGCTGTAAAACTAAAAGCGCTACATGGAACAAATGTACTGTACTATATCACAAAATGATCATATGTCAGATTAAGGAAAAATGCCAAATCCAAAAATTCTGGCTTCTCTAACAATGCTACAACCAGAATGTTCTGAGAATTTTTCGTTCTGGGTTGGAACGTTTGTTTTGGTTTTGGCCTGCATGTTATGATTGGCTATTTTAAGTGCACCTTGGGTTGCCAGATATTGAATCCATTGGTGTTGTGTCTGGGAACAACCGTCTCACTATCCCATCCCCAACATAACATCAGCATGTGTGCCTGTTGGTGTGTGGATGCATGTTGGTCTGTGCAGCGCTGCATGGCCGGATCCACGGGCCTCTACCTTACACTCCATACGTAGCCGAAGAGGGGGGCCGCCATTGGACCGACAAGGAAGTGCGCGCTCTGCTGTGTGTGTGGGCCGACCGCCACATTCGGGACCAACTCAAGTGCACACTTCGCAACAAGTCAATTTTCCAGGAAATGGCCCATCAGATGCAGCGGAACTTTGGCGTGGTGCGGAACTGGAAGCAATGCCGCACCAAATATAAAAACCTGAAGTACGAGTACAAGACGGCCAGGAGCGTGCAGGCCGCGGGCAGCGGCGTGGGTCCAGGGAAGTACATGAAGTTCTTTGATGAGGTGGAAGGCATTCTGACCGATAGGGAGCTGGACATCGGGGCCTGGTGTAACGGAGACATGGAAGCGGGAATGCTGGGATCTCCGGCAGGCCAGACGCCGCAGACCCTCAGAGCGTCAGAGAGTGAGGTCATCATAGAAATTGACGATGGCAAGTATTCACTGAATTTTTTCATATATCCGCAGCATCAAAGTTAATCAAACACACCCACTGGGCAAAACGCTTTAACTTGTCATGCTGTCCTTTCAGATGACAACAGTGACGACTATGAGAATGATGTAGACATGGAGCAGAGACTGAAGGGAACAGGTTTGAAACAAACAAATACATCAGGCTGCACAGTATAAACCTAAAGTAATGAATCCTTGTTTAAAAGATTTGGACTATCGAGAACCACACTTCAAAAAGGTTATAGACATGTTTACTTACCTTGTTCACTCTGTTTAGAACAATCTAACGTTATCACTCACCTGAGTGAGCATTATCAGTCTCAGCTGTGGGTTATCATTTTGCAGATGCCAACTATCAGGTGGCCTACTCAGGTTAAAGGCCTGATTTAGTGGAAAAGCTTACAAGGTGCTTCATTGGAAAATTGATGTACTTAAATACAATAAATTATTTCAATTGTGATTTTGGTAAGAGTTTTAACTGAGTTACAAGATTAAATAATGGCAAATGGATGTCAAAGGAACATTCAAAGAAGACTGCATGTTTAAAAATCTTTCAACCATCCTTCACATCGATAGTCCATATCTATAATCCTTCAAACAATATCATCACATTTTGATATTTATACTGGGCAGCCCTGAAAAAAAAAAAAAGACAATGAAAAATATCAGTATTTCTGTTTTTTGTACATCTGCTGACCTAATGAATATTTGGTCACTCAAGATGCCTGCCTATCGTCAACCCTCGCTGCGTCGGGCAGCGGCCAGTTCCACGTGGTCACCGTCTCCGACACGGGCCGCAACTGGAGCGACCAGGAGATCCGCGCGCTCATTCAAGTGTGGTCAGAGGAGGGCATGTGCAAGCAGCTGGAGAACTCCACCAGGAAGAGGGACATCTTCGTCCAGATCTCCAACAGGTTAATGCTGCAGGGCGTGGAGCGCGACTGGAAGCAGTGCCACACCAAGTACAAGAACCTCAAGTACCTGTACCGCTCTCTGCAGAAGGGCAAGGCGGACGGCGCCGACCCCCGCCGCCTCATGAGGTTCTATGACGAGGTGGACGCCCTTCTGACCCGCAACAGCAGCAGCTCGCCGTGCGTGATGGGGTACCCAGAGCCCTACATGGAGCCAGACGGACTCTCACGTTTGACGGGCCATGAGGAGAGCAGCCCGGCCGGCGCCAGTCCCACCAAATCAGTGACCGCCGAGTCGAGTCCGGGCCTCGGGGAAGAAGGAACCCAAAACCCTGACTGTTTCTTGTCTACGAGCTTGGAGGTCATACAGTGCATTCACAATGCAGAATCAAAGCCACATGTGGTCAAGGAGCACAGTTTGGGGCAACAACAGAGAAGTGTTTTACGTGAGTGTGATACAGTAGTTATTTCCTATTCATATTATTACAAACATTTGTGCCTATGTGGTGGTTAAAAGTGCGGGATCATGGAAATTGAACTTTGTTCATGTTGCAGGTCATGCAGAAACAACGTTTCTGGAAAACAGAGGAATGAAGAGAAAAGCTGTTCATCGAGGTTGTTAAGAGTCTATCCTGTTCAATAAGTTTTAAGGCAGCCAGCAACGTGATTTTGCGCCACTGGTTATCCATGGACTTAGTCCGGTGACTCTGAAATTAAATTACAAACACGGATGGTCAAGAGTTACAACTGCTGACCATGTCGTGATTTGTAATGAAATCACATGCATCTACTTTACTGAAAAGGCATCTAATCTTATTGAAGGCCACGTATCTTGACCACATAAACAATGTAACCCTTTCTTTGCTCATGTCTATTTTCAGATACCACAGTGAGACTTGCGAAAAGACTCGTTATCAGTAAAGAAGAACAGGACGACATTCCTATAATAGAGATGAGTTCAGTTCGTTCCATCTGGGCGTCCAGACCGATCACGGACAGCAAGGTAACCTCGTATTACTAGAGTTACAAGAACCAAAGCAATTTTACTAGTACTACAAAAAAATGCAACTAAACAACTTATAAAAGCTGTAGGCCCATCATGTTTTGGGTTGTGAATTGTGGCACATGATCCAGCTGGTTATAGGTGGTTGGGGTAAAAGGGAAGAGCATAATATCTAGTATTCAATGATGATTGAGTACACAAAGTTTATGCCAGTGTAAAGGTCAGATTGACCAAGGTCATGCATTATTGGATTTTAAGACTATTTAATAGGATACGAAAGTATTAAAAACGTGGGCATCATATGAATGATCTTGTCCATCATGTGGGGAGAACATACCTGTGTTGCAACGCCGTAAGTCCCAGAGTTATGACCTGGGCCACCTCCAGCTGCGTCGGCCACTCTCCTGCAGCCACGCAGCCGAAGACGCCGCACTCCTCTCCGATCCCGTTCTCCTCGAACTCCATCCTTAGTGCGCCGGGCTGGCCTCCGCTTCACGTACTTACAGGAAAAGTTGAAGAGCGCGATAACACTATGATTTCCTTAACCACGTGCAAATCGGTAGTCGTGCTAAGTGTCAATTGAACCACAACTGGAACGGTGGAAACTATCAGGCACACGTGACAATTTACGATCATTAAACTTTGAGCATCCTCATCTGATTAATGAGCGATTTACGTTTTCGATGAATGCATGAATGTTCTGACGACTTCTGGGGATCATTGCGCCCGTAGAAAAGTTGAAAACCAGGGTCGCAGTAAAATACTAGAAGTCTGATTCTGGTTTGGGTTAACGGCGTCGTTATTACCCCACGTGACCCCGTGCTGCGCTCTGATTGGCTCGTCACAGATTGACGTCACTTTATCAAACTTCCCTGTTCCTCTGGCGGCGGACGGACACGCGTTCCCTCCACCGTCTCTCTCTCATCAGCCTCGGTTTATTTCCAGACGTTTTAAACGCTGTGGGTCGTATTGTGTTTTCTTGCTTTCACTAGGACGACACGTTTTGCAGGAGCGCCATGGCCGCTGCACCAGGTAGGCCGACTCTCCGATCCACCCAGAAAGTTTTGCGCATCATTCACATTTCAGCATGTTGATCCAATATTAATAGACGTTTTTGTGGGTGTGCATGTCTTTTGTATGTCTTTTGTTAGAGTTGAAACTTGGCCTGAAACTAAACGAGGGAAAGACGAAGGAGATTTACGGGCTTGTGGATCAGCCCGGTTTGGTTCTGGTGCAATCCAAGAACCAGATCACTGCTGGAAATGCGGTTCGCAAAGACCAGATGGAGGGAAAGGCCGCTATCGCCAACAGGACCACCAGCTGCGTGTTCAGACTGCTGCAGGAGGCAGGTGAGCGACCCCGGCCCGAGTCACGCTTAGTTAGTGTTATGGAGTGTTAGGAAGTCTTCCTCCATGACTCAGATGTCCTATGTTACGTTAACTCGTAAAAAGTCAATATTATAATGAACTGATTTGTTTCGACGGCCTTCTTAATTATAGCCAATAGTAAATGTCCGGAACTTTTCTGCAGGTACATGGGATACTAATGCATGGATCATAGCATTTCTATGTACTTGTTACACACGGACAATAATTTCCCAAAATATGTTAATGAGCGAGCACATGGTTAATCCACCAATTGAAAGTCCATGCATTCCCCGTGCTCTGCTCTCGACGCAGTGAACAGAGTTTGTTTGACGAATGCTTGACGTCCAGGAATCAAGACGGCCTTCGTGGAGCAGCACTCGGACACGGCGTTCATCGCGGCCCACTGCGAGATGATCCCGATCGAGTGGGTCTGTCGCAGGGTGGCGACCGGGTCCTTCCTCAAGAGGAATCCTGGCGTCAAGGAAGGCTATCGCTTCTCTCCACTGAAGCTTGAAATGTTCTTCAAAGTAAGTGCAATGTGTGTTCTCAGAAGAACATGTGAAGGTCTTGTGTATTTAGTTTATTTAATCTTAATTATCCAAGTGAGTCCATTGAGACCTTTAGCCTCTTTCTCAAGGGAGCCCTTATGCATCCTAAGTTTAACATCAGGGTAAAGTATAGCAGCATAGGGACGTTATTGGTAGGAATGGTGTTTTGGTCATTCTATGGTAATTCATCTTGGAATTATTTTTCATTTTGGGGAAAGGTTGTGTCATTTTGGAAAGGTTGACGACTCTTTGGCTTCATCAAAAAAATAGCCAGGAGTATTGCCAGCAAAAAAATCCCATGATATATTCCAGTGTAAAAGCCCTATACCCTTTTCCACCGTCTTTGGTTTGCCGGCATGGGATTTTCACTTTGCCTGCCGGAGTTCTTCTGCATTTTTGGTTTTCTCTGTGTTGCTGTTAGACTTTGGTCCGACAGTTTGCTTTGAATGTGTTATTTTTGCTTTAGGATGATGCCAACAACGACCCCCAGTGGTCAGAGGAGCAACTGCTGGTGGCCAATTTCTCTCTGGCCGGGCTGGCCATCAGCCAGTGTGAGGTGGACATCATGAACCGCAGCACCGTGGCCATCTTTGAGATCCTGGAGAGAGCCTGGGCGACCCAGAACTGCACTCTGGTCGACATGAAGGCACGTAGTCTCGCTGCTGCCCCCTAGTGGTGAAAATACTTCATACAAGTTGAGATTAAAGTGTGCGGATTTGAAGATGATGAACATGCATGATGAGTTTTATCCTTTTATATAAACGGGGACAGATGGGGGGCTGTATCTGAACTACTCTAGTCTGTGCACTGGTTTACTATAGAAGACTTGTTAGTGTTTTGAGTGACTGCTGTGTTCTTCCTATGAAGATACCTTTTCACAAAGCTATCATTACCTCTGCCAAGGAGGTCATGTTTTGTACTATTTTACTTTAAATGTCTTGAATAATAAATGAGGCTTTATTTAATGACAACCTTTTTTGTAGATTGAGTTTGGGGTCAACGTCACCACCAAGGAGATCGTCCTTGCTGACGTGGTTGACAACGATTCATGGAGGCTGTGGCCGGCAGGAGACCGCAGCCAGCAGAAGGACAAGCAGGTAGAGATTCTCCTCCTCTCCAGCACCTCCTCTCCACCGCTGCAGCGCTGGTGGGAGGAAACCTCTTTGAATGAGTTATATTTTTCTTCCTTGTGTTAGGTGTACCGTGACCTTAAAGAGGTCACACCTGAAGCTATGCAGATGGTTAAGAGGAACTTTGAGTGGGTCTCCGAAAAGGTCAAGGTACGTACTGCCCACTGATAAGTCCCGCTGTTCCCCTGGCCTTTAGCCAAACCCTAACCCTCTCACCCTTTCATTGTGGGGATTTAGTTAATTTTCAACCAATTGGATTTCTATAGAACACAAGTGTTCAGTGAAAGGTATATGCTCCTGTAGAAGCTATGGCTGCTCGGCTATCGGAAATTCATAATCATGATTATTTTTGTCAATATTGAAATCTTGATTACTATTATTTTTGAGTTTGAAAACATGATGCATTTATTCATACTGATTCAAGTTGGAAATTTCCCCTTAAAAAATACACAAAATGGAAATAGAAAACATTGTCCAGATATGTCTCCAGCTGTTCTATTAAAAAATAAAATAAATAATAGTTTCAACTCGATTATAATAATTTGGTGATTGTTTCAAGCTGAAATCACAATAAAAAATGATTAATTGCCCAGCCCTAGTAGAAGCTACAAGTTAAAGAAAGTTTTAAGGAAAGCATGTTTTATTCACTATCATTTAAAAGCACCACACAGCTCACAATCCTAAAGTGTAAACTCTGATTGGTGGAGCTCGCTGGGACCAGGGGAAGAAGTCATGTTGTCGATCATTTTTATGCCGGCAATGTTTTTGTGGTTCTAAACTGGTACTATCTCTTCTTAATTGATCTAAATGTCTTTACCAAGTTCTAATGTCTGAGTGCTGTCAAGTGGTAAATACTAAATACTACTTGCGTAAAACTAAAGTACTTTCAGAAACCCCCTGCATAAGTAGGCCGTAGTAACATGGCGTACTGCCTTGTTCTCCAGCTGCTCCTGGAGAGCCCTGCGCTGGGCCGGGTGGTGGTGCTGATGGGCTCCACCTCGGACATGGCTCACTGCGACAAGATCCGCAAGGCCTGCGTCTCCTACGGAGTCCCCTGTGTGCTCCGGGTCACCTCCGCCCACAAGGGCCCCGATGAGACCCTGCGCATCAAAGCGGAGTACGAAGGTGTGTCCTCAGCTTCTCTCTACAGGAAGAGGGTCAACATGGTCCCGGTCACTCATCTACACTACGGTCCATCAGCAGCAGCACCCAGCGTCCTGCAGGCATTCTTAGGCATTCTTCTGATTGTGTTTTATTTTTAATAATTGTAGTTTCTGTCCATTTGTTTAGCAAGGTGCTGGGTGTGGGTGGGCTGATTAATCACTCACCTGCCAGAGTCGGGCTGATGGTATTGTGGGGTGTCTGTGGTGCATTAGCTGATCAGGGGGCAGTGAGGCCAGCCTTCACCACTCAGGCCCTCTGTCAGCGGGCAGCAGCTTGACTGGCTACAGCCAACGCTCCAGTAAACTGGCTTCGTGTGAGATTACTCGTTTTCTTGGTGCCGGAGGAGCCCAGCAAAGCCATTTGGGTTGAGTGGCAGAAAGCGTCCAGTGCCACACTTTTGTTTGTGTTCAGTCTACACACTCGTCTTTTTTAATATAAATGTTGGCAAGCTCTTAGATATAAGTGTGAGTTGCAAAAAATTTACTTTATGTACATAAAAAAAAAAAGACCATTGCACTAAATGTGTGGTGTGTTTCCTAGGCGACGGCGTTCCCACGGTTTTTGTGGCTGTGGCGGGAAGGAGCAACGGCCTGGGCCCGGTGATGTCAGGGAACACGGCCTACCCCGTCATCAACTGCCCCCCCATCAGCGCCGACTGGGGGGCGCAGGATGTGTGGTCGTCCCTGCGGATGCCGAGTGGTAAAGCATCTTAAACTGACCTCTCTTATGTCCCGGTATGTGAGGACCTCCTATCAGCGGGCTGATGCCTCCTGCTGTTCTGTGTAGAGAGAAGGTCTTACTTCTGGAACTCTCCGGTGGTCCTCAGGTCTGGGCTGCTCCACGGTGCTGTCTCCAGACGCCGCCGCCCAGTTCGCCGCCCAGATCTTCGGACTCGGCAATCACCTGGTGTGGTCCAAGCTGCGGGCGGCCATGCTGAACACCTGGGTGGCCCTGAAGGTCGCCGACCAGAAGCTTCAGTCCTGCAGTCTCTAAGCGGTGGCTTCCCCATTCAGACCTCTTCTTTGTCCCCACATATAATTAGTTATGTTGGTGTTGTCTTGGTTCTTTCTGTCTAACTACTGTCCTTCAACCTGAAACATCCATTAAACCTGATATTCTATACGTATATGTGGCTGTATGGGCTAGAAGAATTTATTTGTGCGTTCCACTTTTTTTTCCACAAGTTTCAATGATGACTTTTAGTCCTGGCAGCGGTAGTTGACACATTTTGAACCTTGTCTCACTTTTGTCTGTAAATCTATTTTAGAAATCATATCAGATACAGGGCTGCCAAGTCTCACGCTTTGAGCGTGACAGTCACGCAATTTGACCCATTCTCACACCACACGCCATACTTGACATTTCTCACGCTTATATTTCCCCATTCAATACTCTCTTCTTTTTTTTTTCATGATAATAAACTAACTCTCACGGTTTCACCGTGTGACACACGCTTTTACCTGTTTACACACGCACACACGCCACACATCCAATTTTTCACGGCAAAAAATAAAACCCGACCCTCAGCCAAGATGCGTTCGTCACTACCTAAAGTCCCCGACGGGAGATGGGCGCCGACGAGCGTCATACCTCCCCCCCCCCCCATGCAAACAGTAGAACATCATACAGTCTCACTCCGGCCAAAAACCCAAAGTTGGCAGCCCTGGTTTTTATTGGCAGGCTAGCAGATCCCCTCGACTTGCGCTAGCCTAGCACAAGCGATTTCTGCAACTAGAAGGGCTGAATGAAAAGTGAAAATGGTCTCCAATGATAAATAACACACTGGCTCACTTGGAAATGAGGTCCAATGTCCAAAATCCCAAACTACCCCGTTAACAATACTCAATACAATAATAATATTAATAACAATAATATTAATAACAATAATAATACAAACTAAAGCATACTGAGGCCATTATCACTAGCCCATGTTGTTACTATCAATGATAGAACGTATAACAAAGGAGTACTGTTCTTTGTTTTTGTTGTCTGTCTTTGTTTAATATATTTGTATATCAACTCTCCAAACCTGCCTTTAATACATTGTTTCATCCGGCCCATCAGAAAGCTGTCAAAAAGCATTCAAAGCAGTCAAAAAGCATTCTAAAGGGGCTCCTTGTACAATTCTTACACACATAAATCGCTTTGTATTTCCCGTATATTGAATGAGCACTCTCTGCTGAGTAGATCTGCCTGTGGGCTGAAGGGAGAGAATCTTCCCACCTTCTCCATGCCATACTGGATTAATATAGTTAACTCAGAGGATTTGTGAAATGTGACATTTGAAATGCGAACGTTGTATTTACGTTGTATTTATCAAATTCTATGGACATAAGTGAGTGGACAGGGTTTTTAAAGGCATTTTGGTTAATATACAGTAATAGCCGCTTTCGCACCGAGTAGTTCCAGGAACTAAACAACAGGAACCATTAGTACCCAAATAGTACCGGGACTATT
>JAOPJL010000017.1:522970-536435 GCA_027123545.1 Trisopterus esmarkii
GGGGGAGCGATGTAGCGGCATGGTCCGCGGATTGTTGACGGGGGGAGGGGGGGCATTATTTTACGGCAGCAATATTATGTGTAAAGTGTAGCTCGAGAGACGCTGTTCGATTCAACGCATCGCGCGTTGCGGCTGATCGTGTGGCCCCCTCTAGTGGTTGTGGCCCTAAACGACCGCATAGAGTGTTTATGCCAGCGGCCGGCCCTGTATACACCCTAAGCCCAACACACACCGCTGGGGCTCCCATTATTTCCGACGTACTAGCCCACACCGGTGGGCCCTTGCCGCGAGCAAGCGTGCGTCGGAGTGCCGCCCCGGTAAGCTTCACGCCACTGTTCTATTCCCTAGCGTCGGCGGCCATGAAAAATAGCTCTTTACAGCTATTTTGTACATCCTGGGTCCCGTAGGCAGGGTAATAATTCCACCATGTAAAAATAATGAGCAATGATGGTAAACAAAGTGATAAAGTGCCTGACGGTAGCCTACATAAAATGACTATGAATTAAAGTGACTATCATAGTAAGCACAAACATAGGATCATGGGCATCAGCCCAAAACATAATTGCACTGCTGGGATTATACATTTTTTATTTAATTAATCAAAAAATAGATGTAAAATAAATAAACTTCAATATGCAACTCTCCCATGGCGTTTTGCCACTTGTTGTGGTTGGCCGAAAGCCTTCAACCCTTCCGACTTCTCGTATTTTGTATTATTTTTATTATGTGGGAATTATCCACGACAATAATTCGATTCATAGTCGAGTTAAGCGTGCATGTACAGAATGGGATTGGATTATGCGTTGAATTGTGTTCTGCGCATGCTCGAGATCTTTTCCCGGGGCCGTTGTGGGTCATTAACAAGGTTGTAAAGTAGTAACTTCGGGCACATCTGTCAAAATAAAATATTTTTTTCTCCCAATGTGTTTACGATCTTTATTACGGACGGGCGGTGGAGGGGCTGCTCCGGCGGGAGAGAGATGTTTTCAGTAGACAGCTGTCAACTCACTTCTGGTCGGCGATTTATTTAAAAAGCTGGCGCAGAAGATGGAGGAAGCCAGTGTCATGCCAATGTAGTTAACCCCTATAAGGAGTGTATCATCATAAACATGCATTCAGTATACACTAAGCTTTGATTTCACCCAAGGCTGAATTAAAATTACATGTTTTTCTAAATGTTTCTCATCATCAAGGTTGTAAAATAACTACGATCTTTATTCATTCATTGTGCCATGGCCGAACTGACTGGGATATTCTCTAATATTATGAATCTTACAGACTGCATCGGGTTCTCCGACTCTCAGGTACTTCCATAACAAGTAAAGACTCATAGTGGGGTTTATCTCGCCCATGGGGGAAAAAGGAATTGGGGGAAATTAACTTTGGCTCTGACTCTCTGAAGTCCAGACTGAAACGAACATGTAGGAGAAGACGATGACCCAAAGTGAACTGACAGCTGTCTACTGAAAACATCATTCTCGAATGCCATTAAATAACATTTCGGCTGCTTATTTATGATTTAACCTTTGATTTGAATGAATGACTTAATGTATGTATTAACACCAACTTCCAATTGTAAGACATTTCCCCAATTCCCCCTCTGGCAATGAATGAAATCATTTCCATATTCACCTTTTACAGTATATTGAGCATTCATCATGGTCCAACCGATTGACAACTAGTGCTATGCAGTTCCCGCAATAACTAACATGAGCAAGATTAACACTGCCGAAGACAGAATCCATAATCTCTTGGTGGATAATCAACCCACATCATCTGCACGTATTTGTCATTTTTTCTTTTTACTATGAGGAATTTACTTTCGCGATTTGAATGGGTTCCTTGTGCTATTTTAAACTTAAACATTTGAATTTGGCAGTGGAAAGTTCCACAGTTTCACGGTCAGGACTTTCATGTACTGTCTCTACTTGGTACATTTACAGTTTTAGCCCAAATCACACAAACACGAATTTCCAGTCATATTCGTATTGCAACCCGAAAATGAAACAAAACATTTTTTTTTGGGTATCAAAGCATGCAGAGCCCTAAATGCAGCTTGTTTATATTTGTATGTAGTGTATATTTTTCGCTTGCTTCATGTGGAACTCAAGGTAACTGGGGGAATTAACAAAAAATGTTTTGCGTCGGCATGAAAATTCTCATAAGACATGTTGTTCGCAAGACGCTGTGACGTGTGACCCCTTAGTTATTATCTATGGTTACCATTTCGCTGTTTGGACCGTGCTTATCGCCCTTAAGGGAAACTGAGATAGCCTTGGCTGACTCTCAGCTATACCACAAGCTGCATCCTGAGATGGCCGCAAGGAGTTGTGGCATCCCTTTCGGCAGCTGTGCGGTCAAAGTTCTTTGTATGCTTGTGGTGTTGTCTGGCCTCTCTGCACAGAGAATACTTTAACCCTTCATTACAATCAACTCTGTGCTTTGGTCTTTAATTTATTATTATATTAATAAATTATTAAACCAGAAAAATCGAACAAGCAGTGTTAATTGAGAAGCGGCGTGGTGGAGGTGGTGGCTCCCTCACCTGTCCATCCTGTATGACAGTGACACCGCCCGGACACCGGGTCACAACCGTCTGTGTTGACACATTCACACTGCTCTCCACAGTCCAGCCCGTGAGTCCCCTCCTGAACACAGAGATATGAAGATATGATTATGCTACTGAAGCACTACTAAGTGCAAAGTCCAATTTTTACCTGACTTTTAAAATAAGTCTGCAATGGTTGAGAAGTGAACCTACCTTCATTCATGTAACTGGGTGCATGGATCCCTGATACTACACCATGAAAACACACTTACATGGAGAATGCAGAAGCCATAAGAAAGTCAAACAAAAAATGGATTCTTGGTTCAGACTAATTTTGTTCTGTAGACTCCAGTAGTTCACGTCACCCAGTAGCACAGCCAGTTAGAGAACCATGTAATTGAGTCCTTTTTATTAAGAAAATCTTGGGCCTACTCAGAGGCTCAATCTTTCTACAAAAGCATGTGACCCATCAAGCACAAAGACAAAAGAACGTCTTTTGTGACAATAAGATGGACTATGCGCAGGCGCTTAATATAACTCATGAAGCCCATGTTGTAGTAGAAGACATTTCAATTAATTTCACTTTATTAAATAGTAGTTCCACCACGCATCAGAATAACATCCTGAGTGTTTAATAATTGGACAAAATCAGACAGGCCACTCACAGGACACGGGTCGTCGCAGTACTCATCCTGCCATCCGGGAGCGCAGGTGCAGGTCCCGTTGACCGGGTCGCAGGCCGCCCCGTTGGCACACACACACGTCTGGTTGCAGCCCAGCCCCCAGGTCCCACTGGAGCAGGGGATGGAGCAGTCGACCCCCTGCCAACCTGCACACACACACACACACGTACATGCCATCCACTCGCACAGCGACGACAGCCGCTTTTTATTTGCAGCCGGAGGGGGCGCCAATATACCAATTCCCCACACAGTGATATGATAGATATACCACATCTGAAATAACAGGTCATCAGGGCAGGCTCACTGTAGCACAGGTGGAGCCGAAGCACACTGCACTCGGCGTGAACGTCATTCACACTCGTGAGAAGGCTTTTTTAGAGTGTTGTTTGACCCAAAATTTACTAATGCAGGGAGAGCTTTATTGTTGAGGCTGAGCACAGCGGATCAGCATGTGGATGTAAAAAAATAAAAGATTTATCAAAGTACAGAAAATTCAAGCCATAAAATTCCGAACTGCTCAGGCAGGGCCTGAGCAATCGAGATTGAATGCAATCGAATACTGCCACTGTATGGCAGTATCATTAAATCATGTTTTTGAAAAGGTACAACTTGCCACCCTTTACATTTCAAAGAAGGGGATCAAAACAAAAAAATTCAGATCAGCTTGTTTTCATAGTATAATGTTTAAATGTTAGGAATGTTTAAAGGTGTCACTGCACTGTTTTTTCAATAATTTTGCGTTGGTCAATAGTAGCAATGAATGCCCTGTGAGCAGTGTTGGGGAAGTTACTTTTAAAAAGTAGGGTTTGCTCGTTACTTCTTAAAAAAAGTAATCCTTTACTTTACTTAGTTACCCTCTATGGAAAGTAAGTTTTTTTTTTTTTTTTTTACGTTACTCGTTACTTTTACATACCTTTTATGGTGCTTATTTTCCATCAGTTCGAAATAATGTGAATACCTCCATCCAGTGGCGGTTCTACATTGAATTACACCCCGGGCGAGACCCCCTCCGATTCCATTTGAGTATTGCTCTATGCTATGGCATGTGCCATAAAGCATGCTCCCAAAAAAATATTTTTTTAATTATTGCTCCAAGTCTATTTTTAATAATGTGATTGTCACATTAACTATTATCTATAGTTTCTGGAGGCTTTCCGACTATTTTTGGTCTATTGACATCACATTTTGAATGATGGTTATGGGTTGCGATTCTAGCAGAGTTTAACGTCTCATGCAATGTTGGGGAAGGGCAGCTCAGCGATCGCGTTCCTCCGTATGTTTATCACATAACCCTGCAGGCTTCGATAAGGATTTCAATCCGAGCTGTGGATCCCCCGTACCCCCCTTACCGTTCTATTTGGGAGACGCAGAGGTGAACTGTCCCCCGCGCCCCTCCCCTTTCCCCTTCTCACACGGGACTCTCTAAATCGACGCCACTTCGACCTGGGCGGGACTTACCGGGACTTTACGTCCTACGTCACTCGCTATGGGTGTGCATGTGTGCGCATAGCCGTCACTCGCGATGGGTGTGCATGTGAGAAAGGTTTTCGCTTGATGATAGCGTCTATGGGTTGGTAATAACGGTTCTGATGATTTTTCTGATGGAAAAGTGGTCTTTTATTTCCATAATCTTTGTTCAGTGAACGCATAAATCCGTTTGTTAGTTAGCAGTTAAAAAAAATGCGATCTCTTTGTTTACAGTTACCAACGACCAACGTTTAAAGACTGCTGATTGGGGGTTCGATTCCCAAGTGATGCAAGGTTTTTTCTTTCATTTTGGACTGCACACACATCGCGAGTGAGGATACTCGCACAATGTACACACATCACTGTCTTTACAATTTCTAGTTTTTGCAACACAATATTTCTTACAATAACACAAAGTCCAAAGTTTTGATGACTCCAGTAGGAAACTTAAGATACCTAGAGAAATGCGTGAGTGCTCACAAATCATCAGCAAGTCAGCAGTGTGGTACAGGGTGATCATTTCTTGATATACAGTACAAAAGCTGAAACTATTAGCCAGGAGTGGGAAAGATGCAGACGCAGACGTGGGAAGCAATAAGACACACCAACACACAGTTGCCTGTTGCAAAATGGTTTAATATAAATATTTAGGGTTAGCTAGGGATTTTTTTGCCGAGCTCCGTGCAGGACAGCAGAAGAGCTGTGGCCCAGTGTCTCCTCCTCGCAATGTTCGATTAGGGGCGACAAGGGAGCTGTACAAATAAAACATGTAAAAGAGGACAGTAAATTATAATGAGCAGAAGGAACCCTGGAGTGGAAGGCAAGTATTAAGCATGCAGGGGGCAGGTATGGTGGAGAACAGAGTCATTGCCGTTTTGACATGTTTGCATTTTAACAAATATTATAAGCAATTATTATAAGCAAAAACATAACATACTGTACCTTGGGTCCATTTTCGTTTTCTGGACAGTTTTGATTTGTGCTTTCGAACTGGCAGTGCCCTAAGATCATGTTTTTTATACATAACAATGTCATCCAGTTTATTAAGAATCAGTCCATTCTCTCTCTTGCACAGTTGTTCAATTGTTTGTGTCATATTTTCCAGAGCTACAGTCATTTGTTGTAAAGTCTCCAAATCATCACACAAATACGAGTCATCCGTTAACTTCTTCAGTTTTTCTCTCATTGCAACCTGTGCCGATTTGATCCTTAATCTGTCTACCATGATTTCTCCTCTGCATCCACCATCCAGCATCCTCTCCCCTCCTCCATCCAGGATCCTCTCTCCTCCTCCTCCATCCAGCATCCTCTCCCCTCCTCCATCTAGCATCCTCTCTCCTCCTCCTCCATCTAGCATCCTCTCTCCTCCTCCTCCATCTAGCATCCTCTCCCCTCCTCCATCCAGCATCCTCTCCCCTCCTCCATCCAGCATCCTCTCCCCTCCTCCATCTAGCATCCTCTCTCCCCCTCCTCCTCCATCCAGCATCCTCTCTCCTCCATCCAGCATCCTCTCTCCTCCTCCATCCTCGAAGGTATCGAGGGTAAGATATGGCGACATTGTGTACGTTGAAGGGAGAAAATCCCATGAGTAGTTGGTGAAATTAAAAATGGCAATCATGTGCTTGCATGGTAGGTAAGAATCTTGAAATGCACCACACTCACACAACGGCCCTCTAAGGTTGACGGAGTAAAAGAGGGGAGATTGCTCACTTCTGACTAGGCATGTACCATCACCTTTATCCACAACATCTTGAGCAGTGAAATGGGAAGCAGAACTGATGCTTCTCAAGCAGTGGAGGACCACATCTCTTGGTCGGTTTTTGAGGTGCTCTGGTACATCCTCATTGTAGCTCTTGTGGCTTGTGGATTGATTGTAATTCAGCCGCTCGTAGCCTTTCATTTTGTCAGGAATAAATTCTCGAACAACTGTTCCCAGTAGAGAAGAGAGAGTCCCAGTACCTGAGATTTTCAGGTAGAATGCCTTCAGATTTTTATTCATGGTTTCAACTCCATTGTTGGTGGTGACTGACACATTAAATGCCTCTGGCGCATAGGCACTGCACCATTTCTGGAAAAAAACAAACAAAAAAAACACAAACAGTGATGACAACAATTATATCAAATAATTACATACATAACAATTATATCTAATATTCACATACAGACTATACTGTCACTACACACATCCACTCTTCAAAACATATACACACATCCTAACACATTACACAACACATACACAAACACACACCACACTTACAGCAATTGAGCTAGACCCCCCCCCACACACATTTAATCAATGACAATGTCTAACCTCTTTGATGGCAAGCCATCTCTGCTCAACATACGTCATCACTTGTTGATTGTCTTTATATAGGTAACTGTCCCTCAATGTCCCTAATGCTAACAAACAGCTCTCCTCTGTCCTGGCCCAAGCAATACTGCGTAGAAGTGTCAACAGGTCTCTCTGCTCCCTGTCGGCAAGCTTGTTTTTTCCTACAATCATAATAATTTGGTCATACAGGCAGTATTCACTGTTTCCGTTGCAAAAAACACACAAGATTCCAATACAATCTCTGCACGTTACTAGATCTCACCATCTTTAGTCCAGCGGAGCCAGGCCTGCTCTCTGTGGAATGCACATAGGTGTGTTACTGCAGTGGGGAACACTTGGGCGAGGGCCTGGATCTCTTGCTCACTGTAATCTGTCATGAAGTACTTTGGAGTCCACTGAGGATTCCATGTCTTCAAGATGTCCAGTGCTTCTGCAATGGACTTTGTAGTTTCACTCTCACATACAAACTCTGCTACAGGTTTGTAGCCAACATTGGTTCGAACAACCAAAAAAAACAGTGGCATGGAATATTTTGAGGTTTTGTATGTGGCATCCAAAAGAACCATTTCCCCATATCGCTGCAGGAGCCGTATTTGTTTGTGGTGCTGATGTATGAAAAGAAACTGATGCTCTAGATCTTCATCTCCTCCATTTGTGCATTTCCTAAAGAAGAAACGATTGCCCTCATCTTCAACCTTCCATTCTGCCACTTTCTTTGCAAGATTCTCCTGATCCAGCGCAGAGTAACGACCAGCCACTAATGCCATGTGAATGTGATTCTGGATAGTTGTGTTCGATGGAAAATATGCTTCATCGTTGTTGTGCGGCCGCTGGAGATCCTCTCCACACAAGTCATTTAGCACATACTGCTTCAAGGCTCTCTTCACGAAAGCTATATTAGTTATCCCTTGTCCGACCATCACCTGAATTTGATTTTTTTGTTTTGGATGGATCGGTCTTGAAAAACAGGATCCTGCTCCAATTGTATGATTGTGAACTTCCAATAGAGGAATTTTTAGATGAATGAATGTAGAGGTTGGTGGGTTTTCTGAGTTTTGAAGTGCTATCTTAAGATTTCTCATAGTGTCTTCTTTATGGGATTTTGTGGCATCCCCTCTCACACTGAATGAGTCATATCTAAAAAGCAAAACAAACAAGCAAGCAAAAATTAATCTACCCCATGGTCTGATTGACAATATTGATCAATCAGATCACTTTCACTATTGATCGATTCACACTGGATTTCTCCTGCAAAGGAGACAGAGCGGTTGAAAAAAGCTTACCTCAGCACATGCCGAATGAAAAGTTTAGCTGGGCAGTCCAACTTCTTCCCATTTTGGACATGAAAACGTTTTTTTGTGTATACATGCTCTGCTGAACGTTTCTCCTAGACAAGATAAATAATGAGATTTCAATACAATGTCGGTTTTCAAGTTGTACAAGTGCAAGACAAGTCAGGTGTAGATTTTGCATAGGCCTGCACCTATTAGACATCCATTAAAACTGAAGACATTGCAGCAAAAAATTATTAAATCCACAAAATGTTATGTAATTCTGTTTTTCATGTAATTTGAACAGTTGACCTGTGCCTGTCTGGACCCTCGAATCAGAGAAACTTTGGTCGGTGGACCCTGTAGACTTATAATTGAACACCGCTGATCTAAAGTAACAGGGGTGTGTGAGTGTGTGTTACTTTAGATCAGGGGTGTTCAATTATAAGTCTACAGGACCCACAGACCAAAGTTTCTCTGATTTGAGGGTCCAGACAGGAGGGTTTGTTTACTATACTGTTTACGTACCTTTTCTTTTTTCTGTCGAGCTTTGCCATGCTGACAAGCAAGGACCATTCTTTTCTTTACACATAGAGGGGTGTCTTCATTGAAATCCTCCACCTGCCATAGATGCCTCTCTTTGGTGCCATCTTTTATGTGTTCAGACCTATAGTAGGATAATATGAAAGGGGCTTTTATAATTACCCAAACTTCATTAGACTACATCAGGGCTCTACGCTAACTTTTTTTTTCAGGAGCACTCGTGCCCCCAAGTCAAAAAATTTAGGGGCACAGAAAAAAAAACAGGGGCACAATAGGTTTTTGTTCAGAACATTTATTAGGGTGCAGAAATTGCACACACCAACCGCACCAACTTACTAAAACTAAATTAATACAAATAGACAAGATTACATTTAGGCTACACCAATTTACTAAAAAGATAAATAGAAAATATCACATTTAGGCTACACAAAAATCATGTCGGACTCGGAATCACTTGGCCATGACTTGTAGTTGGGTCGACGTGACCTTTTTCCAGCTGACAGCCAGTTTTCGGCACATTTAGTGGGATCAAATAATTCAAGTGAGGGGCCCTCTGTAGTGATCCTGATAAGATCCTCTGTGGTGGAGACATGCAAGCAGCTCCTCAAAGAGCTTTTGAGGCGTTTCTGCGCAGAGAAGCCCCGCTCACACTGTGCTGATGAAATTGGGAGGACCAACAGTATGTCCACAAGGTGTAGGATGTTCTGTAAGAGTAATTTAAAAGGGACTCATAGTAACTTATCAAAAGAAATAACTACATACCAGAAATACCTCTCTACAATTAATGTACAACCTTCCATTAAAGTGCTGAAGTGTATGTTACCTTGTAGTCAGTTCTGTATGGCTCTTTGGTTGAAACTGTTTGCCATAAGCTGCTGTAGGACTTGTCCTTAAACGTGTAGCTGACAAGGGTCTTCAAACTCTGCCATTCCCCTGGCAAAGCATCCATCTGGCATCCAGAGCTAGAGAGAGAAAAACATAGGCTTGTCACTCATCTGTTTCATAATCTGGTAACCCATCAAATCCATGATATTAGACAGCAACGTGCCTTGTAAGGACATGACGAAAATGCTCCATTAGGGCCTCCAATTGATCGTTTCCATAATCAACCAGTTCATTGGTATTCTCAGGCCAGGTGTCGTGATGAAAGATTTTCATGCAATTCACTGCAGAGTAGTCTTCGGAGTCCTCATTAATGAGACTGCCGAATCTGGTGTTAATGGCTTCCACAGTGGTGGTGATGACGGAGGTGATGTTTCTCTGTAGCCTCTGCTGCATTCCTGTGACATCTCCCGAGAGTGGTACACCCTTTAAGAAAAAATTATGGAAAAAGAACAGAACATACCTAGTTGTAGCATCCAGTAGCTTGTGCACACAACATGTACATTCAACCTACAGAATATTTCACACAGACATGTAAAAATCATGTGAGTTGATTTCAAAAGAGTAGTAATGGATTAATTCTGATTAAGCTGTTGTACTACACTCACTATCCTGTATCCCTAACAAACCTGAAATGAGATCTCTTCCTGCCCTTGTAGACATTCCATGAACTGACATAGCATGCCCCCTCTTTGCGGTGTTTCCTGCATAGCCTGCAACACCATCACTGTCCTTCTCAGCGCTGAGATGGCTTGAGGAAGAATGAGGTCATTCTTCTGCAGAACGCAACTGAGCGAGGCCAGTTCACTAAACACGTCAGCCAGGAAATGGCTAAATGCGCAGAAATTAATCTCGTGCATTCCCTTCCTAATCTGAACAGGGGCAGTCAGAAAAAATACCTTGTTTAGATTTTAAGTGATATATCTCAAAATAAATCAGGTCACTTTCATAAGCAATGTGTACTATGGTTTTGTAAAACGTACCTTCTTTGCACGCCCTTGAATTTCAGCACTGGCTGCTGAGGAGGCAAGGTGGTCCATGTGGCGCAAAACAGCCGAATACTGACCACTGTCAGTTGACAGACTCCCTTCTTTTGCTGCACGAAGGAACACACTCAGTGCCCGGTGTACATGGGGAATCCACCTCGTCCCTTTCACGCTCGAAGGAGAGCAGACCCTCACACCTAGCTCTTCTCCAATCAGGTTCAGCTCACGCCTGGATTTAGGGCTCTGGTGGTAGGTCTTCCACACAAGATGGAGAAGGTCATAGACTTTGGCCACCATTGTCTCATTGCGCTGCAGGTTGAGAATGGCCAACTCCAACCTAGACATTGACAACAAACACAGACAAATCTTATAGCAGTAACCTATTACTAATGGACAAATGCATACAATCAACCATGACATTCTGTAATATAGTTAATGCACAATGTATGTAGATTCACCTGTGAGGCATGCAATGAATGGGAATTACATGCTGTCCGGCTGCCTGTTTGAGTAGAGCACTCACTCCCCTATGCACACCCATGTTGACTTTAGCACCATCTGCACCAAATGCGACACACTTGGCCTTCCAGTCGCATGTACCACGTCCAAGAGCATCAAATGCTGCATTGGTTCCAGCCAGGACACCTTAAGTAAAAAAAAAACAGAGTTAAATTCCTTAAAGTAGCCTTTTTTTTAACAAGCAATTGTCCACATATTCATATTCTGAGTAAGTAATTTTGCAGTAATTTCATTGATAAAGTTACCCTATAGGCCTAACTATTGTTGTAGACATGACATTCACATTTCAGTCCCCTTGTTTTATATTATTATTTTTTCCCCTTTAACATTGGACTTTATGTAATACACCACCAATAAATACCTAAACTTAATATAAATATACACGTTTACATTATAAACACATACACGCACGCACACACCACCACCAATCATCATTGCATTTCAGAATAACTAGGAGAGCAAGGCCTATACGATTGGTGAAGAAGATAAATTGTGGGGCTGTGTGATTAATATAAAAACATAGAATTTCTTTGCCACTCACCTTGCGCATGAGCGTGTAAGAGAGCCTGTTGGCCGACGAGGCGGGTCACTGGTCTGCCATCCTCCACGAAACGCACATACACAATCTCACACTCCGTGTTTGATATGTCCGTATCGCCATCTATCAGGACTGCGAGGTAACGGGCCGCTTGTAGCTGGGCAGCGAGAGTGTCTTTGATGCCTTCCGCTATTTGACCGACCATCTCAGCACATCTCACATCATTGTCATATGTGGGATTGATGTTTAATCCATTTTTATGGTGAAGGGCAATCATCGGTCCAAATTTAGTGAAGGCTATCTCTTCCTTTGCGATCACATACGCTATGTTAAATTTAACCTTCAGCTGCCGGAGCGCGTCCTGATTAGAGATAGCTACTTGTCTGTCAACGGCGGCTTCCACCGTGCCAGGGTTATTGGGCTGGGTGCGATTTATATAGAAATCGCGACATCGAGAATGCCGAACGGACTCGCTGTGTTTTACCACAGCATCGCGTTTTAGATTAGGATTCCCGGTTCTAAACAGAGAAGAGCCTGCCATTGCCGATGGGGCTTCCTTACAAAATGTACAGAACATTTTCATGTTCTCGGCATCATAAAGTAGCCAACCGAAATCCTTCAACCAGTCGGGGTTGAATTTGTAGACTTTATCGACTACAGTAACTTTCTCCACTCTAACCTTCTTCCTGGCGATTTCTTCCTCTTCCTCTCTTTCTCTGTTTGTTTGTGTTTTCCCATCATTCTTTTTGAAAAACGCAGTTATGCTTTGCATAATAGTTTAAGCTTAGTAGTTAGCGGTGTTGAGATGTGCAATATCATACAGCGAGAGGCGCTCGAGCAGCAATATCACATACAGCGGGAGGCGCGCCGCGCTCGAGCTATCGCATACAGCGAGAGGCCCTCGAGCAGCAATCTAAGAAAAAAAAATTGGTCTATAGATCTCAGCTGAGCGGACTGTTGCCAAGCAACATATAAACAAAACACCATGCACGAAGAATGCGGAGTGAATTACAGTTTGGTGAAAAGTCAGAGTGACGTTGTACCCTCATATCAGCGCTCCTGCAGAGCACGAAATAAAAAAAATAAAAGTGCCGGAGAAGTCACTCGCACGCGTGCTCCTGTTTTGTTTTTCTCGTTCGCACGCTGAAATATTCACTCGCAAATGCGAGTGAAATGGGCGCACTGTAGAGCCCTGGCCACACGTATGAAAAAATCTTATCACAGGTTTAAACAGCCAACAGGCTGCTACCGTGGGGACGGAGTTAGCACGCTAGGCTACAGCCGCTAGGTTGTAACGATAGCGACCAAAGCCTGCCAATTGGTGCTAATGGGCTTGATGCTAACTCGCAGAAAAAACAATCAAGCGGCCCACTGTTGGCCAGGAGATCCAGAGAAGGACGCCGTTCCAGGAGGAGACAGTTACCTCAGGAGTCGAAGAAATGCTGGAGGAGTCCACGTAGAAGACGGAAGAACTCATGCACAACCATCAACTGCCCGCTAGGCGATACAGGAAAGGATGTAAACACCCCAACACTTCCAAGGACTTCTCACAACACGTGATGGTTCCACAGAGTTTCATACAGTGTACACTCTCAACTTCCAGTTCTAATTACAAAATTGTTGACCTTGTTTCCGCCCGGTATCAAACCGAACCTTTCACGTGTTAGGCGAACGTGATAACCACTACACTACGGAA
>JAOPJL010000017.1:559158-571057 GCA_027123545.1 Trisopterus esmarkii
TGTGTGTGTGAGGGTGTGTGTGTGTGTGTGTGTGTGTGTGTGTGTGTGTGTGTGTGTGTGTGTGTGTGTGTGTGTGTCCAGGAGGACTCTGCAGCTGGCCAGGCAGCTGAAGGACCGGGCGGTGGAGGCCCAGGCATGCTACAGCCTGGGGAACACCTACACCCTCATGCAGGACTATGAGAGAGCCATCGACTACCATCTCAAGCACCTCATCATCGCCCAGGACCTTGAGGACCGGTACTGACCTCTAACAGTGTTCTGTTGTAGTGGTGGAGGTTAAGTAACACAGTGGGAATAAACGTGTACAAAGTCGTTGTAAAGGATGACATGATGTTGTGATGTTTCTAGTCATTGCCTGGACATATTAAATCAATAAATCTGTGGATATTCTAGCCCCACTGCCTGCATAAACACAGCACAAGAGGTTGGTTAATTGTTAATTTAACACAAGCTGTTCTCAATGTGATGTTGCTTAATCAACATTTGGTCTCACTGCAGCGTTGGCGAGGGCAGAGCATGCTGGAGTCTGGGCAATGCCCACACTGCTCTAGGGAACCATGAGCAAGCCATGCACTTTGCTGAGAAACATCTGGAGATTGCCAAAGAGGTGACTGTTTATACTTTCCCTGTCTTACATAATTCATGCATAATTAAATCACTAGCCCTCATCTGCCCACGACACCACTTGGTGGCTAGCTGAAGAACAACAGATTATGCAGTATATTCTTTTGACAAATTATATTATATATGATATGATATTAGGGATGTTCCGACAATCATTCCACCAATCGTTATTGGCCAATATTGGTTCCAAAAAGCTTGATCGGTGGTCTCTATAAAGGCTGAGCTATGAGCCGTATTTGAAATGTGCCACAGACTGTGGCTTTATATACTGTAAATGTCAGAGAAGCATAAAGGTCCAATATGTAACAAATTTACACTACTGACTTCTTAAATATCTATATGTCATGAAAGTATAATAAAACATGCTTAGTCAAAATATGTCATGATGTGTATGTGTGCTATGATTCACTATTACGCCAGGTAGCCAGATATCAAACAAACTAGCACACAAACACAGCATGCTTCAACCATTGAAGATAACAAACCGGAGGTTGCACTAGATTTGACCCGACCTTGTTGCTTGTCATTGTCAAAATTGCATAATTTGTGCTTGTCACAAAATATTTTGTTCCACATGGCTAGTCTTGCACTCTTGTTTGTTCAGTGTCCTCCACCTGGCAACCCGCTTGAGCCTTGAGTCTGGGGAGTAGGAGGGTGTGGGCGTCGACAACTATCTCCAACTTTGTCTATTTGGATTGCAGTACCTATTTTATATTAACCCTATTTCGGATGTGGAAACCAAATGGAATGCTGCCCAGAGGAAGCTCCAGACAGCCACACAAACACTGTGGTGTTCTACTGTAAGATAATCCCCTCTCTGGGACGTGGCCATCCATATCACCCACTGGCCAGACGGATCTTAAGGCCTCCACACCCACCATGGCCCTACACTACGTGCTAAACGCCCCGAGAGGCTTGTTCTCTCTCTGACAAGACCATCAGAAACACCTGAGCTGCTGATGCCACACATCCACACTCTGCCGCCGTGTCCCCTGGTCACAGAACATTCACTCTGATGTCACTAGAAAGAACCTAGCGTCAGGTTGGAGCAGAGTTCAACATCTAGGTGGTTTAGACTCAAAAACATACTTTTGTACGCCTCATTTGCCTGAATCACGGTCTGATAATTGTGTAATTATGCTATAATCAGAATATGGTTCAAAAGGTTTGCAAAATATAGTTAATCAGTCACAAATTTCTCAAAATGTAAACGTTTTCATCCTCAAGCAAACTCCTTATTGATACGCCTCCCCTGCTGTACTCACTCCAGGTATTTCCTTGTTTTTCCATCCCTGGAATTCATTTCCTTGTATTTCCTGACCTTTCACCTTTTTCCAGACTGGGGACAAGAGTGGTGAGATGACGGCCAGGATGAACCTGTCTGACCTGCGGCTGGTGGTCGGCCTCAAGTCCTCCGCCAACCTACAGCCCAGCAGCTACTGCAGCAGCGACGCCCACAGCGGCGCTCTGGGCGCCAGCTACCAGGGCTACTACGTGCTAGCAGGTAGACCAGTCAGCTGCTGAATGTCCCACTGGGCAATTTACCAACATCAGTTATTAATGTAATCATGGTTATGTCATTGGGTTTTCTTCTCTCTCTAAGATATATATGTAATATGAAATAATGAAATAATGTAAGATAATAAATAATAATAGTTAGAAAGGAGACCAAAAGCTTTTGGTCTGTGATAAAGAAACTTACAAACCCTCTGTTTGCTTTAGGAGTCAAGGCAGAGTCTCCGATTCAAAACGTTACAGAAAGTCTGCAGTTGCCCGTTCCAAATATGGACAAAAGTCAAACTGGACATTCAGATCAAGTACGTCACTCACTTTTCTTTTACCTTTTCTTGCATATTTTTTAAAACCTACTGACATTATGAATCTCTCTGTTGAAACGATACACAGGAGCTCGATGAGGAGGTTCTCATCAAGTCTTCCAAGAATAATACGATGAAGGCTTCCACGAAGCTCTTCCTGTTCAACCGCTTAAAGAGCAAAAAGCTGAAGAACAGTCAGTCTCCTCCCAAATGCCCCAAGGAGGGCAGCAGTGATGGTTCTGTCTTTGAGTCAGAGCTGACACCGTTTGCTCAGGTACTTCTGCAGGGAAAGGCTGCAGTCTTTAAAGATATCATCTAAGGCAGAATTATTTTGTCAGGCAATGTGCACATATTTTCTCATAGATCACTTTTATAGCTATGGATTACTTGGATAACCCATTTATTTTAAAATTTGATGTTAACATTTATAATTTAGAGTGTATTCAGTTGGTAAAGTTGTTAATGGGTGATGAGGTGAACAGGTTAGACAGGCTGTATAAGAAACTGTGTTTAGGTTTAATGCTCAATTCCCACAGATTTGATCACATATGTTCATAGTGTGTGTGACATTGTGTTTGTAGTCTGAATCCCAGGACACCCTGCGAGAAGATGGCTTTTTCGACCTGCTGTCCCGTTTCCAGAGCAGCAGAATGGACGACCAAAGGTGCTCCCTATCGGAAGGACAGAGCAGTGTCCCTGTGTCCTCCTCCCCCATGACCAGCCTACCTTTAGCCCAGGATAATTGTAAGTTAGCCCCTGTACTCTGATCCTGTCTTATTCTTGCCTTTTCATTATCACCATCTTATTTCTTAACTGGATGTAGATATTTCTTATTTTTATTACTCTTTTCTGTGATGTCAATAGTTGAGGGATGTACCATGTAGCTTCATTGATTGAATTGTTGCTGAGGGGAAGGTTCAATCCAAAACAATATTACAAAAGCAAATGCTGATACTGTGCTCCAGTATCATCCATTTTCCTCACGCTCCCTGTGTT
Source organism: Trisopterus esmarkii (assembly GCA_027123545.1). Classification (NCBI taxonomy): domain Eukaryota; kingdom Metazoa; phylum Chordata; class Actinopteri; order Gadiformes; family Gadidae; genus Trisopterus; species Trisopterus esmarkii. The sequence goes on from JAOPJL010000017.1 coordinate 562,596, forward strand.
TTTGGTATTAATTATGACAACATAAGTTTCTATATCTGTCTCAACCAAAGTTGCACTTCAGCAGTTTAATCATATTTTGGTCTAAGGTGGGCAAGAGAAGACAAGAGTAAACTATGCAGATCGAAAGTGTAGATTGTGGGATGAGGAGATGAAATAATACCAGACCTGTGGCTTGTGGCTCAATGTTTGTGTCTGCAAGAAACCATGCGCTTTCGAAAGCAAATGGTCATTACTATGGGACTGTGGTTTCAATGGCAGTCGTTAAGAAATGCCCACTGGCACTTTGACCAGGCCCACGGTCATCCCATCGGTCCCTAATGGCTGTCCCTATCTTGGCCGGCAAAGCACCGTCCCAGGATCCAGGGCATTTCCTAGCGCTGGTTGCCTGCTCCCAGGGCCGTCGCCTGGACCAACAGCGAGTCAGCGAGAGCCATTTTCCTGGCCTACGACTCAGCGACTCATCCCCTCCGCCCACACTCTCCACCTCTAAGCCAGAGCAAGCTTACGCTCAAGGTGACCTTAACATCAATGCCACCACCAGCACACGTCAGCCAGCAGCTGGGACACTTCTAAGGCCCCGTCCACACGGAGAAAACCATCCGTTTTCCTTTGATGCATTTCAGGAATATCTCCGTAAAGACGGACTCGTTGCGAAAACGTGTAGAAACGCTGTAGTACATATTCAAGGCCACTGTGTGGCGCTGGTTCTCTACACAAAAAAGTAAAGCCCATCAAACCTGCGCGCACGTCATCGTTTCCGTTTGTGGCGCCCACACGAATCCTAACACGAAACTGCATGGGTCCATTATTATCTGAATCCACCCTGGGACCTGGTTTCAGAAACGTGCGTTTCGGGCACTGGATTTGTGGATCCGTCCCTACAGCCCAAACGCAAGGGTTTCACCAGAAAATCTGCTCTGTGTGGACGGGGCCTAAATGCTTATTATCTTCTCAAAGACATCCTTTTTTATTTCTATACCACAGCCCCCATCTCCAGCAGCGACCCTTCCCCGCCATCCTCCCCCAGCAGTCACCTGGACCTGTCTGCTGAGACCCCCGAGGGGGACGACTTCTTCGCCATGCTTGTTAAGTGCCAGGTAATACAGCGGGGGGGGAGGTCATGGTCATGGCCACTTCATTTATGATGCTTAACCTTAACCTTAACCCTATAGGGTTAGGACACAGAACTAAACGCTTTAAGTGTTGTTTACTCCTCATATCCTGTTGCTGGATGAGTCAAATTAGCATACTTTCCTTGCCCGTGTGATCATTAATTTCATCATTTGACATCTTTCAAAATAAAAAAAAATTTAAATTGGACACAGAAGGAAAACCAAAATGATATAATATGAAGACAACATTAATCATCACTACTGTGTGTATGCAGGGTTCCAGGCTGGACGACCAGAGATGTGCGGCCCCTCCCCCTGCGGCCCGGGGCCTCACGGTCCCAGATGAGGACTTCCTCAGCCTCATCCTGCGCTCCCAGACCAATCGGATGGAGGAGCAGCGAGTAGCCCCGCCCCCTGGCTGCTCTCAGTCCAAACCCGACTGAGGCCCTCCTGGTCGTTTCTCACTCACACCGTCTCAGGATATGATTTGAATGGCGCCTCGAGACCCCAGGAGTCTCCTCACTGCAGCCTCCTCATGAGCAGATCCTAGGAACTCTGAATGAATACGAGGACTCTTCGGCCGCTGGATCCCATCACTGGAAATGCTTATGCTGCATTCATTGGACAAATGTGCTTAATTTCACACAATTCCATCCATTCTCATATCTTTGATCTTTATGAAATATATCTATTTTTGGCTCCCCTTATTGGCAGGTTTTCATAGCCTCATAAGGCCTCTGAAAGAGTAGGTGTCACCGGAGACCCTGCAATGGCAGTCAGACCCGTCAACAGGACTTATTAGGCAAGAGGGCATCAGAAATGAACGAGACTATTTTTCACTTACTGATGACACAAGAGGGATAACAATGTATTGTACAATTATACCTTATGTATTTGCAGCCACTTGTGGCGGTCTTCCCGCAAGAAAACAGGCCAGTGCACCGCTTTCAAAACATGGAGAGTTCACTACCAAGCTGTCTTGCCACAAGAGTGTGGTAATACACTGCGGATGACAACAACAGGGAGAGTTCAATGTCTGCCACCCTCATCGATGTAATGCCAAGCAAGCAACTTTTCTACCATATAAAACATTTACATCAAATCCTCTTCTTGGCAGCAATGTCAATGATGAAACGATTATTACTGAAATTTCCCACACATTTCAGCGCTCAGACACAACAAATCGGGTGAGAATGAAGGATGGGGCAGATTGTGTGGTAGGAAATATGGATACAAAACTAAGGGGGTGCAATTTTAAATGCACCCTTTTTGAGAAATGACTTCAAAAAGAACCTAATTCCGCTCAATAGGATCAAGATGCCATACTTGGATTGAATATGTTCATGTGGTGTTGACTACATGCCATAAAGACCTTTGAACCAATAGAGTGATGTGGGCAGTCCCACAGTGGTGCACATTTACCTCAAGACATTTGTTTGCTTCAAAGAATGGAGATGAATGGATAAAGGGAGATGGATGATTAACTTGCCGTTGTCCCCAACCGTTGTCTATATTTATATTAAGGGTTGACAACTTATTTTTCAGAACTTTAAAGCTTTGTTTTTCTACATTTGTATTGCCATTGGCTTTTGTCCTTCCCATGTACAAATTTAAGAAGACCTAAAAATGAGACCAGAGAGACGTTTTATATATTTTTTATAAAAACCCATTTGATCATCAAGAAGCAGAAGAGATATTTCCTAATCTTTTAATTATGATTTGCAAAGTGCACTACTTACAGATACATCATTATTTTCTAGTTTCATGGTTTAAAAGTATTTTGCAGTATTATATCAATTGTAGAAATTTTTTTTATATTTAAAGCATAATTGCCATAAAAATCCTAATCTTAACTGTTTCAATTCTTCAGGTTGAGCACATCATTTTTTGTCACACTTGCAAAGCAATATTCTTGTAATCATGTTATTGAACTTGAATCCGCTTTTGTTGGATCTTTGTATATCCGTAAATCGAATTATATCAATGGCTTGCTCATAGATCTGAAAGAGATAATTAGAAGATCAATTAAAGCTGCAAGCTGCATTTTACGGGGGCCAGGCCTAACGTAGACCATAGACCTTAAGACCATTAACTGACGCAGACCATGAAGACACGGACGCAGACCATTAAGACCCTGACTAAGATATTTTTAGTTGGATTACGGTTGATAATGCTGAAACAGCCTCGGCTTGGATCTGGTGATGTGAACTCAAACTTTCATGAGTGTCAGCAAAAGGCTGAGGAGTTATGCGTCTTTAAAGTTTTCAATTGATTGCTGTGGTGCCCCCTATCATCATATTTGGATGAACTTTAGCGTAGCTAACCTCAACCTATGCTTATTCAAGTACAACACGTTTGGTGAGGATTGCCCTAAATTAACCACTCTTTTTGGCACCTTACGTTGATTGGGATCATTTAGACGTCCAGCCACCATTTTGTTACATGTTATGGGTTCCTAGGAACATGAGGAGAGGCAAATGTCTACAAAATGTCATGACCGTAGCTGAAAGGGGTCAGAAAATATCACTGTCCAAAGTTTGCATTTTCAATTAATTGCTGTAGCGCCCCTTATGCCCCGACTTAAATACATTTAGGAGCAGTTCATTTTGAACAATGTGTGTTTTTTAACAAAACCAAATTTGATGATTGGGTTAAGTTAATGCTGCCTTTTGGCTCCTTTCATTTTTTTCTCTGGCTTATGTTGTTTGGTCAATCGACTTCATCTTACTTCAGCAGTCAGAACTTTCTTCCCCAACAGTCACTAAGTTGGTCCTGCTCAAATCAAACATTTTTCTTCCCTGTACAATCATACAATACAATGGCCGATTTAAGACATTGGTCAATAGATCTTATGTGGTTTGTGGACTTTTGTCTCAGTCAAAAAACCTAGGATCTATAGGAAAGGTGTTTTTAACAAAATAAATTGATATGGCGGAAAATCTATCCAGGCGGAAGTCATGGGTTCTTAAGCAGGTTTGTTCACCATGAAGATATGCATATTTTGGCAAAGTTTCATAACTATGTCAAAGGGGTCAGGGGATATGCTTGTTCAAAGTTTTGAGTTTTTGGACGATTGCTATAGCACCACCTGTGGCCCAATCAGTGTACTTTTATTTCTCTTAATATTTATTCAGCCTCTACAGCTGAAGAAAGTTGTATTAGTGCGATTGGTTTAGGCTATGTAATGTGGCGGTGTAATAAAAACACTAACGATTACAATAGGTTGCCTTCGCACTTTGTGCTTGGCCCCCCAATAAGGTTTTTCTTGTGATGATTGTTGTTAGACTATTCCAGAACACAGGATCCCAGCAGCGCAGAAATCTCAGCCCAGAAGTCTCTCTTCGTACTCTCTACATCTGCAACAAAGTACTTAATAAGTCATGATTCAACATCAGCAACCCTCATATTAAATGCTCAATACTATTTTGTTTACAAATCTGAGAATTTATCAATTCCAACAAAGTGCCGATGCAAAACACTAAATTGCCTAAGAATATAGGCAAATCATTTTAAGCATTGAAACGTTAACCGTACATCCTTCTATTTGTTATATCCCAACATTTACACTTAACTTGAGAACTTTGTATCAGATTTCAGCATGAGCCAACCGACCGAAGGGGATCCGTCGTTGACCTGCCGCCTCCACCAGGCAGGCAGCAGAGGAAGCAGCTGGTCTCCTTCATTCGGTAAACACCAGAGTTTGGGAGGTCTTCACACGCCAACATGAACTTCTGTAGTTCTGATGTGGGGGTGGCATTCTGCTGTTGCTAATAAATACAATCAGTGCCATGATGAATGTCATATCTGGGGATTTGATTATTTGTGATAGAATATACTCAAGGTGGGATTTAGCCCAGCATGCAAACTGGAATGCATAAAATGGAAACATGTTGGAGAAAACCCAACTAAGGAAGCTCATTGTGACTCAACCGGGTCCACAATGATTGTTTTCTCCTCACTTTGATGGTGTCATAGGTGTTGGTGATCAGGGTGATGAAGAGGCTGAGGATCATGTAGATAAATAGGCAGACGAAGGTGTAGAGGTAGACCCTGCTGAAGGCCCACACCAGCTGGCTCTTCTGCTGCATGTTCTTGAAGGTGGGGTACATGTCGTCACCGTTGATCAGCGAGAACAGACACTCCGACACCGTGTTCAGGGTCCGGAACTAATTGATCCATCAAGGAACAAATGATGAAGCAGATTGTCACCTGAGTCTACTACCTGTGCCCTGGTACTCATGTTTGTGACAATATCTTCCAGGTCTCCTTCCTGGTTGTTCAGACACATTCAGGACAGCTTTGTTGATGCCGTTAAAAGGCTTTTTCAAATGATATGTAATTCAATTATACGTTAAAATACTGTCAGGGATGCTCAATCAAATATTCCTCAAGACATTAGCTTTACACATTTCTCAAACAAGTTGGAAAACGGCGTGCCTTCTCGTGATAGGGGCCGAGGACAATCCATCCGCAGAAGCAGTAGCTCAGGTATATTATCCCCGCGCAGCAGATGAAGCGAATAACGTTGGGGAAAGCTGCCCTCAGAGTCAGGATGAGGATCTGGAAATATGTTCCAAAACGGTATTGAATTATTAATTTCATCTGTGCCCAGAAGGAACTTGAAAATTACCTGTAGATGAATACCGTTGAACAGAAAAAAAAAATGCTGTTCACCAGATTGGGGAGGAAACTTCAACTTTCCATCAAGCTTTGGTACATATTGGATCTCCATAACTCACAATTACATGCACATATGAAGGGACAGACTGAAACACTTTTCAATGCTCATTGAAGACAATGCTGATTGATGGTGGAATTCTTGACCCTTAAGGCATCAAACATGATTATATAGTCTTATGCTTAATATACATTACCTAAACATAGTCACCACATAGGGCATGTAAATATTGATTACAAGATTGCATATAACTTGCATTGTACTTCTTGAAGTAGCCCATGTACCGGATGACTCCGATCCAGACGAACATGGTGCCCAGGCCCAGGAAAATGCTGCACACGTCATAGCTGGTGAGAACCTGGGGGGAGAAGAGCAAGTTACTTGTACAACTATTGTAAGGTCATGGATCAAGTTTGCATAATATGTGAGGACGGCTCAATTTGTTTTATGGATGTCTAGAGATCACTGGCGTTTAAAAGTTGTAGATATGTGATGGAGTGTTTGAATGGATTCATGCTCTTCCAGAAACCATCCATTACCTTGGCCTGTATTGCTATTTTGAGAATAGAGCCGATGATGGTCAACATGTCGCTAATTATGATCAAGATGTACCAGCCGTTGACAAACTCAAAGCGGTCTGACCAGGGTACATTTACACCACTGCGGGCCTTGCAGAAGACAGTGTACTCCTGTTTAACACAAGGACAGAATTACATGTACTATATCTCCACTTTTGGGAGTTCAAAAAAACTAACCATCTGCAAAAAATCTTGGGGCAAGGAATTAGAGTAGAAGACCTTAATGGATGGGACAAAATGATTCAACTTACAAACTGTAGCTGGACACCATTTCGTACTGAGCGTGTGCAGAGAGCCAGGGACGTGATGCATGTCATGATGATGAGGATGTCAAACAGCATTGGGAAATAAGTATTTTTAGCACCTAGAGGATATGGTTGAGGGAGGGGACTAGATGAATCCAAAAAGCATTGTTTTTTTGCATTCAAATTCACTCACATCATCCACATAATATTGGCATACCTGCTCCAGTGACTTTCCAGTCCCGGCATTCATTGATCTCCACGTCGTTGTCTAGGTCCACCTTGATCCTGCCGCTGTGGGCCTGGTTGTTGTAGAGGATCTGTGGACCAGGGAGGGGACCAGACAGCAGACCATTGATAAACAAACTCATCCTTCTCCTTCAAAGTGAGTAGCTTAACACTGACACTGACGTGGCCATAGCTTAGCATTCAACTTGAAGTATGTAATGGGTAAATCACAGGTTTCCAGTCACAGATGGACGTTGGACAGAGTAGTACTTAAAATAAATCAAAGATAAAAAATAACGATGACACACGAACAAAATACAGGCTCAACATCAAATAATTTCATATGCTAACTAGAAGGCCAAATGTAATCCTGTGGTAGTAATGTGACCATATGTGTGAAGATTAAAGACATACCAGGATATTGAAGTCATAGCAGTCTGGTAACTCCCTATGTCTCACCGTCTCAAGATTTATAGCCTTAAGGACAAACGTGATCTTTATGGAAACTAGCCTGGCAGACAAAGAAGATAGATGAAGTTAGACAGACAGACAGACAGACAGACAGACAGACAGACAGACAGACAGACAGACAGACAGACAGACAGAGGTACACACACACAGGTACACACACACCAAACCTTTTGAAAGGTATTTCGAAACCAGGAAGTGTTTCCCTCAGTGTCAACGGGAACATGGGATAGACCTTGAAGCAAACTGTTGAAAGGCATTAAAGTAGTGAACTGGCTGTAAATTTACTTTGATTTCATCTGTACAAAAATAATATTAATTTCACATACATGTGTCGATCTGAACATCAATTTCAAAGGTATCGCTTCCTGGATAAATGGTACCATTCCTGTAATACTCTTGGCACAGACTCAAGGGGGAGTAAAAGGCTCCGTCTTTGTCGTACGCATGGTTCCCTACTGAGATGTTGCGTAGACGTCCGTACTAAAAATGAGAAAGCACAAAAATATAGATACAGTAATGCATTATTCAAATGAGATATCAACCTATCAGCTTGTACGTATGTGTTATGCACATGATGTAATAATCTGTTAAAAATATTATGGGAATGCAGTCCACAAGGTTAGTGAGTGAGTGAGTAAAATGTCAGGACAAAGTCCAATGAATTGGAAATCTTTATAAGCCTTCAGGGAAGTGAAGACACAAAAAACACAATTATGTCAATGAGTTACAACACAACACGACCAAAAAAACAAGCCTGTGTGTTCCTGAACCACCTGGCCCCCTCCCAGCCACAGAGCAGCGGGCAGGGCTGTAGTCACCTGCTGGAGGACGTACTCTATGTGGTCGTACACGTCCTCCTGGCGGAACAGAGCGTAGCTCCCCATCCCACCGTCCATGTAGCCCTTTAGGAAAAGGTGCTTGAAGGTCATCAGGTTCTCCTCCTTGAAGGTCACCACCATCTGGTTGCTGAGTCCGAAAGACACCAGCTGGGAGATCATACACACACACACACACACACACACTTATCTATCTACCGATCTATCAGAGAGATCTCTATACGTCTTTATCTATAGATCTTTATCTTTGTGTGTGTGTGTGTGTGTGTGTGTGTGTGTGTGTGTGTGTGTGTGTGTGTGTGTGTGTGTGTGTGTGT
>JAOPJL010000017.1:571157-586722 GCA_027123545.1 Trisopterus esmarkii
CTCTCTCTCTCTCTCTCTCTCTCTCTCTCTCTCTCTCTCTCTCTCTCTCTCTCTCTCTCTCTCTCTCTCTGTGTGTGGTTTTGTTTCGTTCAGCACGAAGATAGTCAGAGAAACACTCCCATTCAAAATGCATGGGTTTTCATTCCGTGTAGCACGGAAAAAGTCGGGCAATTGTGCTCTGGGACACAATTCAATAGATTAACGTTTGTGCATATGAGCCCGAAATCGCGTTATACCGGGTTGGTCAGTGTGAGGTTTTGTTTGTGTGTCTGTGTGTGTTAATTTCAATAGTGCTCATCTTGTTCTGCATTATATTCAACAGTTATGCCCATTCATCATCTGATTTCCTACTGAGGAAAATATCAAGCCATTACCTTACAGACTCAATACACACTGGCCTTGGTGTTTTTGGCTTTATGCTCTTATTTGTTATTTAAGCATATAGTTAGGTGTTTCAGTTCATTCAGTTTAGTCACTGAGGATCGAATCCAGTACCTCTTAGGTGGGGGTCAAAATCCCTAGTCTACAGCAAAACATTGTTATTCAACGTGAACATATTCTTCACTTCGTAACAAAACTTCTAAGGTATTATAACCCCACAGATCTTTTTGTGCAGTCTATGGTCACACGCCCGATGCCAAAGTCTGACAGCTGAGGTCAGAAAGGACTGTCAAAGAGGTTTTCATTGCCAAGTTGACACCAGGGAATAGGTGAATTATTCCTGACTGATACAGGCTGATATAAGTTGTGTGTGTAAAGGTTACTAACAAGCCTTTATCTGAAGGTGTGTAAACTGAAATTCTTGCCAAAAGAGAGGAACTCTGGGAGGGAAGAAGAGCTGAGAGGTTGTGCTCCCTCAGAATACCTTTATTCCCAACAATCACAGCCATAACTGCTCTCTCATAACCTGATGATAAAAAGTGCAGAGCTCAGCCTTGATAAAGGCCCACAGGTGAATAGGTTCATGGTGTTTCAAAATGATATCAAAGTGACACACTGCAATATTACCAAAAAAGGATGACATTCAGTCGGCTTAACACAGATGGATAGCTCAAACACACACACGCACACACACACACAGTCATACCCATTTTCAAAGACCCAGGAAAGAACACACACAAACCCTCTCAGGCACACAATATTCAATAATTATCATTAAGAAATCATCAGCACATTTGACCGATAAAAAAAGAAAGAACAATCAAGCAAATTAGTTTATTAGTCGATGAGAAACAGACAATGGTGAGATGTGGTACTTGATGGCTGTCTGTTAGCAGAGGCCTTATCTGGTTTCATATAACACAAAACCTGGTGGATGAGAGAGCTCTGATTTCGCTCCGATCTCATTCACCAACAACCAAAATGACTGGTAGTGACTGTATTGTTCCTTTAGAGATTGAGAGCGAACGACTCAGGAGAGAGTGAGATAGAGAGAGAGGAAGGGAGGGAGACAGAAAGAGGGAGTATAGGGAGAAAGAGCAAGACAGTAACTTGGCGAGAGGGAGTATGACAGAAAGACAGAGGGAGTGAGAATCAGACAGAAAGAGAGTGAGAGAAAATAAGACTCAGGAAGGGAGAGGGAGAGAGGGGGGAATAAGAAAGATGGAGAAGAGAAGGAGAGAGAAAAATACACAAATATCATCGTCATTGGAATCCTATCCTCCATCTCGGCTGTCCGCTTTATTCTGATTGGATACATTACTGGCCTCTGCTAATGCATTCTGCAAATGGAACCATGAACATCCCATCATTTGTTGCTGTAATGCCTTTTATTTCAGCGCACGCCTATGCCCGACTCCCAGCGTTCGTCTGTTTGTTTCCAAAGAGAATGTTTAGCTGTTCAAGTTTCCACTACAACCATTATGTATATTAGCTACAACCCTATTTCAAAATTAAAAACCTCTCAAAATATATTCTGCTTTAACGTCAACAAACGGAATGAGATGGTCGACCAGAACCCTGTTAAAACTTTACCTGGTGCATGTTTGCTAACCTGGAGGAGAATGTACACCTTTTAACAAATGGCATATGCGTTTGTTGCCAGTGTCACCATAGCCAAAACTTAAATAAGTTAACCTCAGTTATTCTTTTAGTTTACTCATTTAGTCCAGAATCACATTGTACATTTCATTCCCTAATTGAATATGTGGTGAATTAATTGCAGTACTATAAAAACTTGTATGTACCAGAGAGATTCTGCCAAAATGCTTGGAATTCATGCTATGACGATGACTCTTTCCATACCAGAGAAACAAGACACTTGATACATCCTCAAGCCACATTACAATGCTGCTAATACAACACTTGTAGCTATTGTGTATTATGCATATTCAGCTCTGGTGGATCAATGGACTGAATTAAAAGAAGCATAAGACAATCTAAGCAATGGACTATCTAACTAAATACAGCTATGCCATTTGAAAACTAGTAGCCAATTAGCTTTTAACTTGAATCTCTGCTGCTCGTGCTCGGGCTCCAGGGACATTAAAGCACAGCAGTCAGAAATACTGCAAGCAGACTTTACGAGCCTCAACCCTGTCAACCCTTGCATTGTGGATCGGGTCAGTAATAACAAGGGTTCCTTGGTGATAGATGCCACTGCATCTATTACAACCAGGTCAGTAGCAGCCGCCAAATCCTTGCCGTGGATTATGGTGCTATTCGTAGCCTTAAGCAAAAATGCAGGAGGGCTTGGCTCAGATAGAAAAATACAAATCTGAATTTTCTACACATGAAATCACTTCTGTCTTTGTTCATCAGAAAGTCAAATATGCAAGAATGGCTTACTTCTCAGACTTAATTACCACTAATAAACACAGTGGTACCTAAACGGAAAATTGTGCCCCCATCCTCCTCATCTGACTTATATAACAGTGTTTAAATTAACTAACCCAATTTGCCATCATTACCATGAACAATGGTATGGTGTTCATGTGTTTACCCATTAACACATCTCTGCCTTTCCTTCTGCCAACTATATATTTGACCATTCCAAATTCAAAGAGGTCATTTCCGTCATTGATCTGCTGTACTCCCTATTATAAACTTGTTCCCTGCCTTTGGTTAGCGCTTTTGCACTCGTCGCTGAGCAGCCTCTACAAGTCGTTTAAGGGATTAATGTGTTCATATATTTAGATCAGGCTTTCCCCATGTACTAGACTGCACAGTACTAGAGTGGTTTGTTTAATATTTGTCAAATACATGTTTTTTTGTCTCTATGGGGTAACATTATCTGCTCCTATGTTGTATGGGGTGCCACAGGGGTCAATCCTCGGTCCTATTCCTTTTTCAATGTATATGCTTCCCTTGGGCCAGTTGCCTTGGATGTATATCCTAATATAAGCGATGCACACGGAGAAGGAGGGGCAAACTTGACGGATTACATACGAGGATGCAAGCTTGCAGGAGACCTTCTTCTTCCTTCATTCTGAGGAATGTCTGCTCATTGGACAACAAGATGGACTTATTGCGACTCTGTCTAAACCGCTGCAGAGAGATGCATAATTGTTGTGCAATTCTCCTAACAGAAAAGTGGCTAAACAATAACATGCCAGATTCATCCTATCAGATAGAGGGATCGGTTCTCTTCCGAGCCGACCGCAACCACCTGTCTGGTAAATCACGAGGAGGAGGTCTCTGTGTTTAGATCAACAAGTAGTGGTGCACAAACTGCAGCCTTGTGAGTAGACATTGTTCGGAATCTGTGGAATATCTGTCACTACAGTGTCGACCGTTTTATCTGTCCAGAGATTTCATAGTTTTGCTCATAGTCGCCGTTAACATAGCACGGGAGGGTGCTACATGACTACATCTGTGAGCTACAGACCAGATACCCGGCTGCTTTCTTTGTGGTGGCAGGGGATTTTAACAAGGCTAAATTGACAAACATCTTGCCGATACGATTTTACCAACATGTTTGTTGCCAACCAGAGGGGATATAAAGCAGTCGCCCTTCCTCACCTTCTCTGACAATATTTCAATTCTGTTGGCCCCAACCCATCATCCTGTTCCTAGGGACAGTAAACCTACACAGAAAAGCATCACTGTGTGGCCAATCCATCTGTTTGTGGACATCAGCAAATGTATAGACAACGACACCACCACCAGGAAAATAACCAAACAGAAACCGCGGCTAAACGGTGAGATGTGGTCTCTGCTTAAGGCACAGGAGGCAGCCTTCCGGGGGACGCAGAGGCCCTAAGGGGCATCAAGGAAAGAGCTGGATGCAGCCATCAAAAGAGCAAAATCAGTCTATGCTCTCATTATACAGGGTCCTTTTTTATGTAATGACCCACAGAGTATGTGGAAAGGCAGAAAGACTGATTACAAAAGGAAAAGTGCAGAGTGCTCCAGGGACCCCTCCCTCCCGAATGCTCTCAAAACCTTCTATGCCCACTTCGAGACATCCAACTCTAACTTCACCATCAGGCCCATGTTTTCCCCTGACGAGCTTCCTGTCAGTGTGTCTGCTAAGCAGGTGACTGGGGCATTGCGGCAGATCTACTCCCGTAAGGCGGCAGGTCCAGACAACATCCCGGGACAAGTGCTGAAGGAGTGCACCCAGGAGCTTACCAGTGTGCTAACAGACATCTTCAACCTCTCACTCTCTCAAGATGCTGTTCTTGTGTGCTGGAAGACATCAAGCATCATCCCATTGCCCAAGAACTCAGCTGCGAAAAGCATAAATGATTATCGCCCGGTGGCTCTGATACTGTCATGAAGAGTCTGAAGAGTCATGAAATGCTTTGAGCGGCTGGTCATGGCCCACATAAAGGGCATCATAGACAGTCCTTGGACTTACTGTATACCATCTCTCTGTAAATGGACCCTTGACTTCCTGGCAAACAGGCCGCAGTCTGTTAAGGTCCATGGAATCTCATCATCCACCATTGTGCTCAATATCGGCTCGCCTCAGGGGTGTGTATTGAGCCCCCTCCTCTAGAAGCTCCTCGCACATGACTGCTCTGCCAGGTATCAGAGCAGTCATATAGTGAAGTTTGCTGATGACACTGCCGTCAGTGGAATAATCTCTAATGGCGACAAGTCTGCATATATAAGGAGGTGGACGTTCTGGCGGACTGGTGGAGAGGAAACCACCTGGATAAGCATATTAACATGGATAAGACCACAGAGATTGTTGTGGATTTAAGGAGGGGGAGGCATACCCCATCACCTCTCATCATCGGAGGAGCCGAGGTCGAGATGGTATCATCACTCAAATACTTGGTGTAGTGAAGAGTAGGTTCTACTGGAGCCACGAACCACCAGGAAACAAGGATTAATTTACTTGTATTGAAGGGAATTCAAAAGACACACGGCAAACACCTTCACACACTCAGTTGTGGTGAGGATGTGGTGAGAACAAAGGGGGGAAGGCCTCACTAGGCCTCTATTTATAGTGGGAGGAGCTGTTGATTACCCTGAATCGCCACCTAGTGTCCCTTGTGGAGGGGAGGTCAAGCTGAATAAACTTGCAGTTTCTAACAGCCGCCCCCGGATTTGTGAAGCAAATGCGTTTCATTTTGTTTCTTCGTCTGTGATTTCCGGTAGTGGGATTAATCTTGAGACAGGGCGTATGTATGCTCGGCCTTTAAGGATGACCTTAGCACTGCGGACCCTTCCATCCTTTCCAGGGTAGGTTTCAGTTATCCTTCCGATGGGCCAAGATGCTCGAGGATATTGGGGGTCAACTACCATCACCACCTGACCTGACTCCATGTTCCCTTTGTCAGTTTCCCATTTCTGCCGGATTTGAAGGTTCGGAAGGTAATGGCGAATAAAGGCTGTCCAGAAATGGTCTGCTAAGATCTGGCTGTGGCGCCATCTCCTCCTGCCAAGGAGTTCACTTTCACAGTAGATTGCCTGAGGAAGAGAGGAGTCGGGCCGCCCCATCAGCAACATATTTGGTGTGACAGGGTCTGGGTCAGCAAGGTCAGAGGAGATGTATCCGAGAGGTTTTGAGTTCAGAATACCTTCTACTTCAACCATGACTGTGTGTAGGACTGTCTCCGTTGTTGGTTGGTTTCCTACTGCAACATGGAGGGCCATTTTAATTGATTTTATCTCTCGTTCCCAGCTTCCGCCAAAATGTGGGGCAGATGGAGGATTGAATTGAAAGTTCACCTGTGTGTGGGCCAATTGCTGCTTTAAATCTGATGCCATGGCCTGGAAGGCATTTTGCAGCTCTGCCTCTCCTGCTCTGAAATTAGTCCCACAGTCAGAGAGGAGTTCAAAGGGTTTCCCTCTGCGTGAAACAAATCTTCTGAAGGCCATCAGGAAGGTATCTGCATCCATACTGTCAAGCAGCTCGATATGTATGCAGCGAGTTGTCAAGCATTTGAATAGAATGCCCCACCTTTTTTCAGAGCGGCGACCTATTTTAACTGTGAATGGCCCAAAACAGTCCATGCCGGTGGACCAGAAGGCAGGCTTAGACAATCTAAGGCGGGCTGGAGGAAGGTCTGCCATTTTGGGAATGACTGGATTGGCTCTCCATCTTTGACAGTCTAGGCACTGGTGTTGATGCTGTCGTATGGCCTGGCGACCACGCAGAATCCAGTATCTGCGTCTCATTTCACCCAGTACACGCTCTGAGCCTGGGTGGAGCAGTTTCTCGTCATAATGCTTGATAAGGAGTTTGGTTAGGGGATGGTTTGGATCCAATACAATTGGATGGATATTTTCATAATCAAGTGTCTCCACTCTTCGAAGTCGACCTCCCACTCTGATGAGACCAGTATCAGAGTCATATTCAGGAGACAGGGGGAGTAATTTGCTACACTTTGGTATGGCCTTTTCGGCTTTGAGGGCATTGAATTCCTCAGGGAAGCTCTCCGCTTGGGCCCTTTGCAGCAGATGCCTTTCTGAGCTAATGTAGCATTGTGCTGTATTTGAGTTGTGATTCGCCGCCCCGTATAAGGTATTCTTTGTTTCTTGTATCAGATCATCCCAGTTGCTGTACTTCTTCGGATCTGGGAGGTTTGAGATAGCTGACATCACTGTGCCACAGAACATGGTTTTCCTGAGTTCCTCAACAGGCTCTGATTCAGGTGGCGCACATGGATTGGCAGGCCAGCAGTTGCTGCTCAACAAAAGGAATGGAGGGCCTTGACTCCATCTGTGGCGCTGAGAAAGCTCAAGGAGGGTTTTTCCACGGGTTATGTCGTCAGCTGGGTTATTCTTTGTGTCAACATATCTCCAGTTCTTTATGTCAGTCATAGTTTGAATCTCAGCTATTCTTGTTCCAACAAATACCTTGTAGCGACAGGATTCCGATGTTAACCACGTAAGGACTGTTGTGGAGTCTGTCCAGAGGGTCACTGACTGTATTGGGATAGTGAGTTCAGAGCTGAGAAGGTTAGCCAGCTGGGCACCAGATAGGGCTGCACATAGTTCAAGGCGAGGGATAGATAGCTGGCGTTTAGGGGCTATACGAGACCTGGCCATGACGAAAACTACATGGTTGTCATTATGCTCGTCTTTGATCTGAAGGTAGGCCACAGCACCATACACACGCTCAGAGGCATCACAGAATACATGCATATGGGATTCTGAGGTGGCTGTGTCGTTATTAAGGGGCAGATAACAGCGAGGAAAGTGAATGTCAGGAAGATTCTGCAGCTCCAACTCCCATGCTTGCCATTTTTCCAACAGACTATCTGGTTTGATGATGTTATCCCATTCTCTCTCCTGCTTCCATAGATCCTGCACCAGGATCTTTGCACGGGCTGTGAAAGGGGCCAGATAGCCCAGAGGATCGTATTGACTTGCCAGCACCTTATATACATTTCTCATTGTAGGCTGATGGTAAATGATGGATCGGTTCTTGTAACCCAGCATGTCTGTGGAGCAGTTCCATTGGAGGCCTAGTGTCAGCTCTTTGGGGTCTCCATTTCCTGAGAGCCACATTTCACTAGCTTTGGACCTTGCATCTAGTGGGAGATGCTGTATTACAGCTGGATCATTACTTGCCCATTGTCTGATGTCAAACCCACCGTCAGCAAGCATAGGTCTCATTTTGTCAATGAGGGACTTTGCCTCATGAGGGGAAGGAAAGCTTTGGAGGCAGTTATCGACATAAAAACAGTGTTGGACAGATTGAAAAACCTCCTCATTTCCATCGCGGCTGTCTTCGACATGTTTGTGAACTGCATAGGTGGCACAGCATGGGCTACAGGTTGTTCCAAATGGTAAGACTTGCCATTCATAAACCCTGGGCTCCTGATTCGGCTGCATCCCTCTCCATATGAAACGCAGTAGAGGCCTATCCTCTTTCAAAAGGCGTACTTGGTGGAACATGCTTTTGATGTCACCGCACACTGCAATGGTGTGCTGTCTAAATCTAAGCAGGACTCCGAGTAGAGAGGGGCCCAATGTAGGTCCAGGTAGGAGACATTTGTTTAGGCTTTGTCCCATATATTCAAAGGAGCAGTCATATACAACTCTGTATTTGTTGTTGTGTTCAACAATGTGATGTGGGAAATACCAGGTTTCCTGTGGCTGGCTCACCTGCTCGTTGGGAATTATTTGGACATAGCCAGACTGCACAAGCTTATTCAGTTCCTCTTCATATATGTCAGAGAGTTTGGGATCTTTGGACAGACGTCTTTCTGTAGCATAGAGACGGGGCAGAACAGCTTCCTTTGGAGCTTTAAGGACAGGACTGTTGGGGGCTCGTAGCAGTGGAGTGGCGTAGCGCATTACACCGTCTATCTCTACTCTAGTGGTCTTAGAATGGAGTAAATCAAGGGCCAGCTTGTCTTGCTTTGACCTTGTTGCTGTCTTTTCATTTACATAGGTAACGGTGTCAATCTGCCACAGCCGTTCAACATTCCTGAGCAATTCACTCTTGAAGCAGGTAACAGTGAGAGGTAGAGCATGTTGGGTTTGGACTAAGTTGGCTGGCCCTTGGAGGGCCCAACCAAGCCTGGTATGTACTGCCAATGGGCCTCCAGGTGGCCCCATGAGTACCGGCTCTGTTGCTGTAATTAGATGGGCAAAGTCTGAACCAATGAGGACAAGAGGGCATACCATATCAATTGGCTGTAATGGGATTCCTCTGAGATGGTGATAGTGCTCTTGTAACTGCTTCACAGGATATGTGTGTTCTGACAGTCCAAGAGTCTCTGCAGTGAATGCTCCATTGATGACATGCCTTTCGGTTGGACGCTTGATAGGGGATATTTCAAAGGATACAGATGCTCCATTCACTTGCACTATATCCTGTCTCACTGTACGAAGGGAAATGTTTTCAGGCGTAGCTGTGAGGCCCAAACATTGGACAGCTTGGGGGAGCACAATAGATCTATCTGCACCATCATCAAGGATTGCATGAGTTACGAGGGTCCTTTCCCCATTGTGGAGACATACGTTCACAACTTTCAGCATGACTTTATGGCAGCGATTGGGTTTGTCCATGTAAAGGAGCTCTGACGGAGAGGATGTTAGCATCACTGTGGCTGATTTGCTTGTGATTGCATCATGGAGAATGGTCAGGTGGAGCTCATTACAGGTGTTACATGGCTTCTTTAAGGTGCATTTATCCATTTTGTGTATTCTCCCACATTTGCCACATCTATCCTTCTCTTTGAGCCATTTCATAATGCAATTTCTGGATAGTTTTTTGAATTCTGAGCATGCGCCCAGAAAGTGATCTCTGACATTACAGTAGGGACAATAAGGCTTGGGCTTATCGATATTTACCTTCTCTTTGGTGTAAGGCCTTTGTGTACTATTCATCCCAGATGTCGTGGACAGGTAGACGGAGGACACTTGTCTGGAGGGTTGGCGTTCCTTTCCTATACGGTTGGGGTTCCTTTCTTGTTTGTGGAGCTCAACAGCTCTCTCTGATATACGTTTTGCTCTTGACTTTGACTGTAGCCAAGTTGACAGGTCGAGGAGGGAGTATGTTTGGGTTGCCTCTCCAGTCAGAATGCCACGATTGATGCAGCGCTCCACAAATCCGTCTCTATACTGTACAGGTAATTTACTGATGAGTCTGTCAACATGGGACCCACACCTCAGCTCAGACCCATTAGGGCCCTCCAGGGATAGCAACATTCCAACAAGAGCATGGACAGAAAGAGCAAAATCATCAAAGGCCTCTACATCACCTATACGAATGATGGGGGAATTTAATATTGCACCAATTTCACTCTGCACCAGCAGCCTCGGCTGACCATACTTTTCTTTAAGTGATCGGAGAGCGGTGGAATAAGGTCTGGTGTCGTGCATGCAGGATCTGGCCAATTTATTTGCTCCTGGGTGCTGAAGATGGTCTAGTAGTATTTGATATTTATACTGCTCAGTAAGATGGGGGTGATTATCAAGGAGGTTTTCAAGGGCCATTTTCAGCAGGGCGAACTCACTCTCTCTGCCACTCTTGAACACTGGAAGTGAGGGCCTCGGTATTCCATACGCAGAGGCTATGAACAGCTCCATCATATTTGGGGTTGGACCATGTGGGTCAATAAATGGCGGCCGCTGGGATAACATGGCTTGTACTGGTGGTAAACGGCCAGTGAGAGTGGGCTGTTCAGGATTGGGCAGTTCTGCAGCACCATAAGGGGCCTGGACATTGGCTGGAGGTGCATTTACATTAGAGAAGGAAGAGGCTGTTACCTGGGCAGGTGCATGGTGACCGGTATAAGGTAAAGCCAGGGTAGACAATGTAGGGACAGTCAATGGTGCAGCTTGAGCACTGGCTATATGGGGCAAAGAGGGAGCCTGGACAGGGGCTATGCTTTGCTGTGGTTGTTGAGGAATATGAAGGGTTTGGGAGGCGCTAGGTGCAATAGGAAGGCTAGGTTCAGGGAGCGAGGAAGTTACTGACGGATGAGGGTGAGATTCGACGCCTACCATTCTTAAAGGGGCAGGAGTGAATATCCTGGATGGAGGCAGATCGTAAAAGGAGGAGGTGGCTACATTACGATGAAGGGATGAGGCATCAGGGGCTCCGCCAGAGTATTCATCTTCAGAGAGATTCTGTTGAATGAAACTAGAGACCAGCTGGGCTGACTGAAGCCCTTGTTCTTTAATACGAATGCGTCGGTTCATGCCAACCTCTCTGGCAAGTCTCTCTCTCTCTTTGTGTGCATCTGCTTGCCTGTTCTGGGCAGCTCTGGCAGCCTCATCTATGGTTTTGAATTGCTCATCGAGCTTCTTGTTCTCTTGACTTTGTCTTTTAAGCTCCTCAAGCTCATCTCTCTTTTCCTTTTCCTTGAGAATGCTGGTTTGGAGATCACTCAAACTTGGGGCATGGTCACTTCCAGAGTGCCTACTAACTTGGGAGCCAACAGGGAGGCTAGGAGCTGACCTGGTAGGATACGTCTTCTTGCTGCGGGAGTGACGTGACCTATAGGATTGTGCAAGCTGTTGCTGGGGCATTTGGATCCCATAGTATACTGGGGGCTGCCTATCTCTTTTAGGTCTAGCCCCTAGTTCATGGCCAATTGACTTCATGGGGGGTTGAGCTAATGCTTCACATGATACTGATGGCAAGGGGATTTGGTGCTCACCAAAGAGAGTAGGCGATACTGATTTAGGTGGAAGGCTTGGATTTGTTTGGGGAGTAGGTATTAATAGCACAGGTGCTAGTTGAGACAAATCTGCATTGTCCGGGTAAAGCTGAGTTGATTGTACTCCCAATTCGGATCCATCCATCATAAACTCAGTAGAGGGCTCATCATCGATATCAATTATTTTAGCTTCAGCCATTTAAGGTTAATGTTGAGTGGTGTGGCTCAGTACTCCAGCTCGAAGGACCATTTGTAGTGAAGAGTAGGTTCTACTGGAGCCACGAACCACCAGGAAACAAGGATTCATTTACTTGTCTTTATTTTGCAAGTAAGTTGTTTTCATGAGGATTGCCATGATGAATGCCATGGTTCTAGGCAGAGAAAGAAAGATGAATTATAATATCTCTCTTGACAAACATAAATATGGCCTTTAAATCAAATGAAATACTTCGACATTGCAGTACTTCATAACATAATTTAACAAGTAAAGATTAGCCATTAAACCATTACAATCATTTCTTAAACAAACAATAATCCAATGAATGAGTAAAGGGGAACTTACATTGAAGGGAATTCAAAAGACACACGGCAAACACCTTCACACACTCACTGTGGTGAGGATGTGGTGAGAACAAAGGGGGGAGGGCTCACTAGGCCTCTATTTATAGTGGGAGGAGATATTGATTACCCTGAAAGGTAATGGACACCTAGTGTCCTTTGTGGAGGGGAGGTCAAGCTGAATAAACTTGCAGTTTCTAACACTTGTGCAATCATCAATCCTTGTACAAATGTTAATCATTGCATTTGCACACTCGCCAGGTTGCATGTTTCTCAGAACCATGGGACAACATATAATAGGTTCTTTGTGGACAGATTTATGGCTGCTATGAGGAAGTCATCGTGGGAACCCGTGGGTATAAAACCACCACTGGATGCCACTGAAGGACATTGCGAAGCAGAACCAGAAGAAGATGGAGGCTTTGGGGTACCTCGTGCTGTGCAGTGTGATGTTCTCACATCGTGTTCAAGGTGGGAATTCATCTTACACATTTTGTCATTGCCCTTAATGTGATTATTATACTGATTATTGTTGTGAGTAAGTAGTAAGTACTAGTAGTATTAGTTTGATTTTTTTGACTGAAACGTACGACTCTCACCTTCCATTGTATTAAACGTGCAGCTTGTAACTTGCACTTTAAGACTTTGTGTTGCCAAATCTAACAACGGCGTCTGTCTGTTTTGTCTGTTATAACGACAATTTTAGGTTTCACCACAACAGGTACGCTACACCCCTTTTTGCACTGTGTTTCTGAACGTTTTTGCCTGAAACCAATAGTTGTATTCTCTGCGTCTGACCCAAATTATTCATAATAACAGCATAATTTTAGAATTAAATTAGTCATTTAGCAGGGATGGCTGTAAAGTGAAGTGGAAACCGTCCCGTGAGACACTGTCTCCCCGTTTCCCAGATCGAGAATCCTGCCGCTACAACTGTGGGTCCAACCTGGGAAGCTGTTCCTGTGACCACTCCTGTCAATACATTGGCAACTGTTGCTATGACTACTACTGTAAGTTACAAGTACTATAAAATAAAAAGTAGTCGTTAAATGCTGCATCACTTTGTTTATGGCGGACGCATGAAAGTTTTGTTTAGAATGACAGGCTAGACCCAACACGAGTATGGATGCATGCAAAACATCTGCCGTAGTAAAGATTTCAGAGTTGTAAAGGGTGAGAGCAGAAGAGACCAAGGTTTATAAACGAAATAACCCCCCAAAATGTCCCCTTTCTCTGTTCTCCCTCGCTCAATACACGTTTCTCAGCCATTAGGAAGTTCTAGATTCATGTACCTGTGATTGATAGGCAATATGGAGTCAGGAACCAATCAGGGGAGAGCTTCCCTGATTGGTCAGAAGTGAGCTTGGTGGCGGTCTTCAATCTAAATCGACTCATACAGCAGCAGGAGCAGTCGACTCATAACAGATATTCTCACAGAGCATTTCACTCAGTAACAGATGACCAGGCCATTTTTTTTCAAATTATAACTTGAGATACTTTAAGGGGGGTAAGGTAATTCATAATGGCATTCCAGTCAACGTAAGAACTGACAAATGACAAATGAAATGAAAATATCGGTATGCATTGAAATGTTTGCAAAAGTGATTTTAAAAGTGAAACCTTTCTTCATCCGTCCTGCAGCTCATTGTCCATACGACACTACAGTTGTCCCACCAGAAGTTACTACAGTTTCTACAGTTCCTACAGGTCCTACAGGTAATGAAGCATCTCTGGTATCAATTACTCACACATCTACGTTCTACGACATGAACACTTCCAGTGAAGTGAAAACCGTCCAGTGAGACAATGTCTCCCCGTTTCCCAGCTGAAGGATCCTGTCGCTACAAGTGTGGGTCCAGCACGGGAATCTGTTCCTGCCACAACTCCTGTCAATACGATGGCAACTGTTGCCATGACTACGTATGTGAGTGACAAGGCGTGTGAACGCAAAAGCTGCCGTAAAATTTTTCCATTAATGAAAAAAAGGCTAAGCTCCAATGACTGAAGCCCATTTTCGTCCGTCTTGCAGATGAATGTATATCCGCCACAGCAGACCCACCCTTTCATACTCCAGGTAATGAACCGTCTCTGATCAATTACTAAAACACCTGACACGAACATTTCCAGTGAAGTGAAACCCATTGATGTGAATGATTTTTAGCCTGTGCCATTTCTGATGACATGTTTCAAGCTAACAACAGTTATGAATGGTTTCTTCTCCACATAATGGACAACACCATATAAGGTTTTATAAGTTTTTAGATAGGTTAAAGAACTACAAACATGGCCACTCCGCCAAAGCCAAGAGAGAACAATGGTTTACCTGGGTAAATTAGAACCTGTAGGCGTTGCTTATTTACCATTCCGCCCATTTCCAATATAAACTGTTTGTTTACCTATGTTCGCGAGATGCTCTATGGACCACCTCCAGAATGCAAGCTCGTTTACCTTGTGTCTCTGTTAGAATAAACAAGGTGTTGAAAATGTACCACTCTCTGAGTCATACCTAGCCTGAGACGACCATACCACAAAGGATCTAATTAGTTTTTCATCACTGGAGAAGCAAAGTGCTAAAATACATTGTTACCAAAGCTGGAAGCTAAACTGTAATACTGTCAAAGCTGGAAGATAGTAGTCATAGTGGTACTAGCTGTAGTAGTAATGAAGTAGTAGTAATGTAGTAGTAGTAGTAGCTGAAGTAGTAGTAGTAGTAGTAGTAATAGTCACTGTCGTAGTAGTCGCTGTAGTAGTAGAAGCTGAAGTAATGGTGGTACTTGCTGCACAAACAATATACCATATGAAAGGTTTGATTGATAATTGTAGAAAGAATTATAATAAACCCTCCAGTTTTTTTTTAAACCAGCCGAAATTGTATATACTCGCCTAATACTAATTTTTACAGCCTAACGTGATTAAAAATAGTCCAATTGGGCAGGAAAAATCACCCAAACTGGCAATGCTGCCTGAACGTCGTAAAAAGTTGTCAAATTGAGTGGGAAAAACGGCAGAATCTGGCAACACTGCCTGCACGTCCTCCAGCTCTAACCTCAGCGTAAATCAATGAGACCAACTGAAAACAAAGCCGAGACGGAAGTTAAACTGTGATTTTGAAAAAAGTATGAAGGTAATCAAAATTCTGTTTTCAGATACAATTGAGTTGATTTGTTAAACCTTTGAACGAAGGTTAATGATAAAATATTGACCAAGTTACGAAGTCTGAACTTGGTGAGGCACAGACACAAGTCTATCCCACAGAGGCAAGCTGTTTTGGTGATGGCCCATAGATTTGGTGGAGACCAGGCTGCAGGACCCAGTGGCAAGCACGGCTCTGGCCACAGAGGTGGCCAGCCTCTTGGAGAAGGGGGCCATCGCTACGGTGCCCCCACTTGAGTCACACCAAGGGTTTTACTCCCTCTACTTCTTGGTTTCCAAGAAGTCAGGGGAAAAGAGACCAATTCTGGATCTTCGCGTGTTCAACAAGTCTGTTGCCG
>JAOPJL010000017.1:777227-796577 GCA_027123545.1 Trisopterus esmarkii
AGCTACTTTTCAACATTTCTCCTCTAAATTTAACATGGGAGTAGATGGGACCGTGAGAGGGAGTTGCTGGCCAAT
This sequence comes from Trisopterus esmarkii, assembly GCA_027123545.1. Classification (NCBI taxonomy): domain Eukaryota; kingdom Metazoa; phylum Chordata; class Actinopteri; order Gadiformes; family Gadidae; genus Trisopterus; species Trisopterus esmarkii. The sequence continues at coordinate 777,303 of JAOPJL010000017.1, forward strand.
CAGTGCGTTTATCTCAAAAACTATTTGTCGGACAGCTTCAGCGGTGGTATCGCTGTGACCCCAACGGATTTACCTACGTTTCTATCTATAAATTATTTCTGTAGAGTGACAGTTGTGGCCGTAAGGGCAGTTTCAAAATTTATTTTTCGAAAGATTTTTCTCTCTTTCTACACTCTAAGTGAGTCGGCGGTTATTTTTTAATTGAACATTCTCCAATACACACCCATTCATTTTTTGGACGTGTTTTTGGCGATTTATCGGAAAACCGTTTGGCGAAACGCTTATAAAAGTCATAGCACACCTGTCCTCACCGATCCGCACGTTTTGGTATCTTTTGGTGTATGTGCGACCAAAGCTCTGGGAGGAGTAGCGCGCCGAAAAACGTACGGAAGAAGTTTAATAAGCCCGAGGAAGAATAGTACTGTGCTTGCTCTGCAAGGCACAATAATAAAACTTTTCTAATCAGTTAGTCTACCTGATAAAGTAGTGGTTTAACACCATCTGACGCGGCGCATTAATGTTTGTAATTTGTTTGTAAGTGTCGCCATCTGCTGGCTGTAGTTTACGGCTTTCATGTTCGGGAAAGATCATCTCTCGGTTTTGTTTCATGTTTATTTCTTCGTTTTATGAAAAAACAAAGAGACTGAGATGTATAAACATTTACTCACAGTGCCGTTGGGGACTCTGAATAGACAGCTGTCCCTAATGACAGCTCCTCATAACCAACATGATGCTGAGGAGGAGAGATGAGAGGAGGAGGAGAGGAGGATGAGAGGAGGATGAGAGGAGGAGGAGAGGAGGATGAGAGGAGGAGGGCCCCTGCCCGGGGCCCCTGCAGGGAGCCAGGCCCCCGACCGTGGGCTCGTCGGCGGGCGCCTGGCGGGTGAAGGTCAGGGGTCTCCACGGACCAGACCCCAGCGGCAGACGCTGGCTCTGGGGACGTGGAACGTCTCCTCACTGTGGGGAGAGGAGCCGGAGCGTGTGAGGGAGGTGGAGCTACCAGTTAGACCTGGTGGGGCTACCAGTTAGACCTGGTGGGGCTAACCTCTACGTAGTCTCAGCTACCCCTGTGGACAGGAGGGTCGCCTCCCTACGCCTTAGGGTGGGGGGGGGAACTCTGGCTTTTGTTGGTGCGTACGCACCGAACAGCAGTTCAGAGTACTCAGCCTTCTTGAAGACCCTGAATGGAGTCCAGTATGAGCTCCAGTAGGGGCCTCCGTAGGAGACACCTGGAGAGGCGTGGTGGGGAGGAACGGCCTCCCTGATACAAACCAGAGCGGTGGTCTTTCGTTAGGCTTCTGGTCTAGCCGTGGATCGTCTACAACAAACACCATGTTCGCACATAAGGACGCTCATAAGTGTTCCTGATAACAGAGTAACCCGGGCCCAAGCTCAATGATCCATTCGATCGGTTCGGGCATTTTGTAAGTCTGCCCACTCGGCGCCTTCAGGTGTTCCAGGCATGACCAGTGGGGAGGAGACCTCGGGGAGACCCAGGACCAGGTGGAGAGATTATATCTCAACACTGGCCTGGGAACCCCTCGGGATCACCCGTCAGAGCGGGTCATGGTGGCTCGGGGAGGGAGATGTGGCTCCCCCTGCTGGAGCAGCTGCCCCCGGACCCGACCCCGGAGAAGAGGTCTGACAATTATTTTATTTAACGTGTGCACAACAGAATTACAGATTGCACAGTTTGGTTTACAAACGAAATAAATATTTTACCTTTCTATCTGTACCAAGTGTACAGAACTTCAACAGGTGTAATGAAGACTTAGTGCCTCCACATTTGATAATGTATGCATTACACCCCACAAATTAAAACAAAGTACCGTGGGATGAGCGAGGTCTGATGGGCTTGAACAAGTGCAATGAATTCAGGTATTATTCCTGATGTGGATATACACAGAACAAGAACACATTTGGTAACCAATAAAGAACTATCTAATATCATTGACATAATATGACGACCTAGCATAGGTATACTAGTTTACTACATAGTATACTAGCTGTGACATCAGATAACCCCTAGACATCAAATCACCCGCCGGGCTGCACGGACCTGAGGACCCCGGAAAACGAATGGTCCACGCTTCACTCCTCAACGGTCAGGTTGCCAGGTTTTGAAAATGAGTCTTTTTTCAGTCTGAGCTACAACTATAGAAAATAGAACTAGCTTTCATGTTACCAATGAGGCTGTTTATTGCGGTAATGGCGTTAATAGTACACACACACAAGGGACCTATCTCCATACTGCATACATCTAACAAAAACATAGATTGGTGGAACGTTTTTTAATAACAGTTTAAGTTATCATTTAACATGTTTAGCGATCTCAGCATAACCAATATTAGACATCCCTATATACTCGATAGTTCATGAGTTTTTCAAGAATAAATCAACATCTACTTTCTTCTGTACATTTTCTATTTTTTATTTTCTTTGTGTAATTTTGTCAACCAAGGATAAAATAATGTGTCATAGAGCATACTGTTGTATGTAGGTCTATGCGTGGTGCACATTCAATTATGTATTCAATATAAATAATGTTCATCAAAATTAAATAATAATGGAATTAGCACATGGTGCAACTTGAAGTGATGAGTTAATTTAGGTATTTTATATTGTATCATATTGATAATATGATACATGTTTAATAAATATAAATGTGTAGCACAGGAGATTCTTTCAATTTGCAACGTTGGCCTACGTTCTTGTAAAGGTGTCACTGGACCGCTTTGATATCATATCATTGTAAAGGGGGTGAAATCCTCCAAACTGGCAACAACCGCCTGCCATCTTTGAGTGTGCTACAGGCCGCGGCGCGAGCGGGCCCTCACTCACCCAGAGAACCGTCCGCACGAGATACCGGGACGACCCGCCGCTCAGCCGTCAGCACCGACCCGCCGCGACCGGACGACGAGAGGCGCAACCAGGGAGATAAAGAACCGCAGGGCCCGGTCACAGCGCGGAGCAGCCCGGTCAAAGTGCAGAGCATCTCGGTGCCCGCCGACGAGCCGACTAGCTAGCCATCCTTAGCCCAGCGGGGCTAGCAGGCTAGCCAGCTTTTGTAATCCGCCGGCCAGACTCCCACCCGTCCCCGACCGCCCGAGACCAGACCCCGGCCTCCGCCCGTCCTCCCACGGACTCCCGGACAGAGAAGCCCCGCCGGTGGAGGTGCGTTGACGGGGCGGCGGCGGCTGACGGTGTGTGTGTGTGTGTGTGTGTGTGTGTGTGCGTGTGTGTGTGTGTGTGTGGTTGTGTGTGTGTGTGTGTAACGCGGTCCGGACCGGTGGGTCGCGGCTCGCTAGCCTTAGCGTGCTGTAGCCCGCTGAGGACGGGAGCAGACCGACTCGGTGTGGGTTTGATGGCGACCAGTGTGTGAATCGAAACGTCTCTCTTTCCCCCCAGTTGTACAACACCGCTGCGGTGCACGTCTTCCATCACACGTGTACTGGGGGGTCTGTTTCTCTGGTGATATTTCGCTGGTGATATTTTGCGTGCGACACAGCGGCGGTGTATCGCTCTTTGGGCTGAGGCAGGTGAGGGTCGGCTGGTGAGGCCGCTATTTCGATTTCGTTTTCGTTTCGTGAGCCTCCCTCCCAAACAGTGAGGAGGATCGCCCACGGAGACGGCCGGCACCCTGCTCTGGATCAGGCCAGTCCCGTTTGGGTTGATTGTTGTACTGTTTTATGAAGGAACGTAGATTAAGATGTTTCACTGAAGCTCGGCTCGAATGTGGGACTTCACGTAATGCAGGGAGGGCAATGCATGTGCTGCCGGCCCACGAGTTAGGCAGGGAGGGAGTAGAGAGTCATCATCTCCATCTGCAGATTCGGGGACGCTTTGAGGAAACACATGCATGTGTTCCTGCGTTTGGTTTGGTATTTATTTGCTAGGCTGTGTGACCACAAAGATGGTCTCGAAGACGGTGACTAACGTGGAAATATATGAATCCCTTTGTTTTGGTTTAAGGTTATTCAAAAAAACGAGGAGCCTTTTAAGACGCCTCAGGCTCCCTTGTATGTGCTTCAGTGTTTTCCTTCTACATGAGTCAATTCACACACTGGGTTAAAACTAAGCATTTAAGAGTCAAATTAATAGATTTGACGCCACACACATTTGTGTCTCCTGACTGGGAGATAACGAGATTGGTGTTCTCCCCCAAGGGAGACCGGCCAACTGGTATTGATGGCCAAGGAAGGATCAAGCCTCAATGGTGCAGAGTGGCTGCCATTCATACCCTTTCCACCTTGCTTTGTCTGCATTGGACCAAAACAGGAAGCAGGGAGCTCTTGGTATAATAAACCCTCCTCATATAATTCAGCAACCGATATTATTTCACATTTGGCTAAATTTAAGCACTGGCCATTGTATCCCACGTTATTTTCTTGTCATGTGTAGTATTCTCTTCCTGTGGTAGTGACTTGCCTCAAATTCTGCTTGTCGGTCCACACAGACTTTGATTACTTGGGTCCGTTGTGCCGACTGCGGTTAAGATAACTAGATTGTTCGGCCTAAATTGCGGAAAAATTGTATTGCTTGCAGGTGAGTATTCCCTGGGGGAGGTCCAAGTCTGCCTTTTTATTTCCTATTTGCAGATCATTAATGGTCAGTTATTTAAAAGTGAATTGGAACAATTGAAGTGCACTCTCTGGGCTTTGGGCGTTTGCCATAGGTGGGTAGTTCTGGTAGTCCAGTAAACTTTCATCCCAGATGCTGATCTTTGCTTCCTTCCTCCCTGAGATGTAATTTCCTTCAAGACATGAAATCTGATGCTTTAATTCACCTGCCTTTTTTTGCTGATGGAATTTTTATATGGTTAATATATCAATACATTAAGTTATTAAATCTTGTCTATATTTCATATCTTCATTATTCATAATTTATTTGGTAAAATTTAGCATACTTTAGCATCAGGAGTTAAAAATTGTGTTTGGTCCTCATTTGCTGTGACTCATCAAAGGACAGATGCTTGTTCTTACTTACAACTGCACAGTAAAAATGGATACACCAACGTGCTTAATATGTGAGTAATGGTTCTTCTTGGGACTAAACAATGGAAAGAGTCTCTGTACGAGGAGAGCAGGGGCTTGCTGGGCGCAAGGATATTAAAACGGGACAAAAGTTATTGGCTTTGTTATGGATGTATGATCCCTTTTTGCCTTATGGTCTTATTGATACTGAATTCAGAATGCATGCTGATGGTTATGCCTGCACTGAGGTACTGGTAGCTCTGCCTAGGTTCATATAACAGACCTCAAACTGCAGAGAATCAGAAACAGATGTTGCATTTATTAAATGCAGGTGAATACACAGTAATATGTTGGACGTTTGGGAAGTATGGTTAAGAATGTACTGCCTAATCAATAAATACTTTTTTTTTCTCACATGATAATCGTAACAGAAATTACACAAGTTTCTCCTTCAGAGACCAGGTTACCCATAGGAGAGCTTCTCTGGATGCAGTTTGACACACACAATTATTAATTATGAATGAGCCCTGTGGGACTGGAGAGAGACTGCTGACCTGGTCTATGGCTCTGTCCACACGTTTACCACACGTCTTTGTTCAGGCACATCTCTTGTTTCCTTCGTCATTTTCTTGTTTTCTGTTTCATTTAGTTTCCATGCCAGTGGTGCAGAAACCTCAGTTTCTGACCATCGGTAGGTTTGATTGTCCGGCTTGCATAGTGCCGTCATGGCAACGCAGCGTGCTGCATGTGTAGAGGGATGTCTTTGTGACGGTGATGTCTTTCCTTTTTCTTTTTTTTTTTTGCTTGCCCTGAGAAAGCACAGCCTCACTCACGGTCACATGACTCATGCCGAATCATGAGCATGAAAATGACGAAGGAAACAAGAGACGTGCGTGAACAAAGACGTGTGGTAACGAGGATAGAGCTGTAGGCCAGGTCAGCAGTCTCCCTCCAGTCTCACAGGACTCATTCATAATTAATAATTGTGTGCTGCTGTCAAACTGCATTTTGAGGGGCTTTCCTATGTGTAACGTGGTCTTTGAAGAAGAAACTTCCACTTTTGTAATATCAGTTAACAGATTATCATGTGAAAAAACCAAAGTGCTGTTGTCGGGGAAAGCGCCAATTAAAACACTGGTGATATTGAGGTCAGCTAAAATGTAGGTCAGGTTACATTAGGTCAAATGCAACAGTTGTAAAAGGCCTACCTTAAGGCCTGTGGTGCCTGGAATGTAACTGTGCAAACGTTTTTGTTTCCATTCCAAGCATGCTGTATGTCATCCGTTACTGTACTTGACATTGTGGTGGAGGAGATGGTACCCTGGTCAACGATGTGAGGGTACTTGTGTTGGTTGGGGTTGGTACTAACTAACTCCTTCCTCTGGGTCACCAGGAGGCTGGTTCTGGGGGTGAGGCCAGAGGACCAGACTCAATGAGTTTCCAGCGACATGTCAGAGAAGTCAGGGCAGAGCACCAAGGCAAAGGATGGCAAGACCAAGTATGCAACCCTTAGCCTCTTCAACACCTACAAGGGCAAATCTCTGGAAACCCAGAAAACTGCAGGTGAGTTTCCATTTTTATATTAACTAGTGCAATGTCCATGCCTGTGCCCAGGCACTTTTTAAGCAGCTCAGATAGGGATAATAACTTGGACCTATGTGCTCTTGTTTTTCATAGGCAATTTATTTAGCTAATTTATGGATAACCAATGAAAGGCTAAATATCTTGTCAAAGGGTTATGGAATAGGTGTTTATTGAACTGAGCATGTGTAGCATGCGATCCTGATGAATCTGCAAACCCAAATCAAAACCGTTTATCTAATATGGGGCAGGTTGGACATGACTGTACAGGGGATTGCCCCGTGTGTGCGCCGGGAAAGCAGTTTAAAAAACAACCAAGAAAACTGCTAATGATTTGTCCCATGTTTCGTTGATCTGATTGGTTGCAGGTCTATCTTATTGCGTTCAGAGCAATTTAGGTCTCGTCTGTTGAACCACCCCCTTGCTTTTATGAAAATGAACTTAATGGTTCCAGACTAATTTCCAACCAGTGTGGAAATATCCGGCTACAGCATTTCATCTCAAAGGTTATCTATGAGTTTGGATTCTAAATGAACCAACCTGATAATCAAGCATCCAAAAATGCCATCGTTATTGTGGTGTCTCCCACACCTTTTTGCTGCTCTACCACCGGTCTCATGGCTGTCCTCTGCCTCTCTCCAGTGGCTGCCAGACATGGGCTCCAGAGTTTGGGTAAAGTTGCTGTCAGCCGGCGGATGCCCCCTCCAGCTAATCTGCCCAGCCTGAAGGCGGAGAACAAGGGCAACGACCCCAACGTCAACATCGTCCCTAAGGACGGCAGCGGTTGGGCATCGCGACCTGAGGGAGGGGAGGAGAGGTGAGCAAGATCATTTTATTGCAATGTTTTCTCAGTCAACTCAAGGTAGAGGCTCATTTCTATATTCATTGGTTTGTTGATTGTGGTTGAGCTAAACGATGGAACCATAACAACTCTTGTACAATCTGACGCTGTGGTGAGCAGGCAGCAGGAGACCCCGCCACCACAGCCCAAACCTCCACCTCCCCCCCCACCGGAGCCCTCTCTAGCAGCCAGCCGGTCCTGGGCCAGCAGCAAGCCTCCAACACAGCCAGACGGTGAGTCTAAGCAGGACTGGTAGCTTATTAATCATTAGTATCATCATATCAGTGTGGATATCCCAAGTAACCATCTTTAGAAATTACCATGGTATTTCAAGAAGGAAGTAGAAACAAAGATGGCTGTAAATAGGAATCGTCCCCAAACATTAACCATTGGTATCCTTTAGATGGTGTATTGAGGAAACTAATGTTGTTACTGATTTAGCCCTGGGTCTTTCTGTGTTGTCGCTGAGCAGGTGCCCCACGTGTGAGCAGCCAGTTTCAGCAGGAGTTCCCCAGCCTGCAGGCAGCTGGAGAGATCGAGAAGGCAGACGGACCAGAGGAGGAGCCTTATGGACCGGGCCCCAGCCTTAGACCTCAAAGTACATGTCACACACTGACTCCATTATACTGTTTACATTTGATTCATTTTCATTTTCTAAGTATAATTTGTGGATTGGTTAAATAAATGCAGAATTGTTCATATAGTAATTACTATTCTGAGTATAGAGATTAATCGCTTTCACTACCTGATCCAAGTCCTAGACTTTTTTGTACCATAGGATTCAGTTTCAGATAGTTACCTTTTTATGTAACAATATAGTAAATCAGAATTTGGAAAATGACATATATTGTATGAAAAATAATTCACATATTGCCTAGTTTCACCTGCATGTGGAAGATATGTATCTAACCCTAAACACTTACTTTAAATTGAATTTTAATTGCAGTAAGTGACTGCTTGTTTACAATTCCCAAATCTGTGGCGCTACTTATTTGAAGTTAACCTCACTTGTAGTAACAGCCTGTTTACAATTCCCAAATCTGTGGTGTTCCGCAAGTTTCATATTCAACACCCAGTGAGTGAGTCAATAAAACTCCAATAAAAGTTCACTTGGCCTAGTTTTTGCTTATAAAGTACATTTGGTTTGATTGTTAATGTGTCATCCCATTTGCTAATCTCACTAAACTTTAATTGGAATGGATTTGGACTCTGCAATTAATGGTGATTACATTTTTTTTATCGTTTGACAGCCCTAAATTTGTTTTACATTTTAATACACGTTTCGGGCCGTTGTCCAATCACCAGGTAATACAGATCAAACCAACGTGTCTGTTGCTGTGTTCTCCTAGATGTTGGCAGCTGGCGGGAAGGAGGGGGCAGGAACCTGAACGCTGCCCCCAGCCCCCCTGAGATGGAGGGCAGCCCCCTGGAGGAGGGCGGGGGCCCCGCCCCAGCCACCGCCTCCCCCCCAGGGGAAGCTGAGCCGGGCCAGACCCCGCCCAGTGAGGTTCAGAGGGAGAAGAGGGAGGGCAAGGAGAGGCTGCCCCCCTCTGGTCCCCCTCAGGCCAAGCTCAACGGGGGCCAGCCCCCGGCCCCGGGGGCCCCCCAGCAGTTCCAGCCTCCTTTCAGGAGTATGATGCCCCCTTACGTACGTGTAGACTTTTTCACCTCCTGAACTCTTCTCGTATGCACAGATACTGTCGTGTCATGACCATGGACTCAATATTTGTGTTTTTTTATTTTTATATTTAGATGTTCCATGCGTATCCTCGAATGCCCTTTGCCCCCGGCCAAGCCACCTTCAGGTACACTGTCCCTCAAACTGCATCCAAGTCAACTCAGACATGTTAAGACAGACTTGCAACACATTCTGTATGTGGCATGTGTCTTGAAACCAATGGAAAGCGTATTTTGTGAATATCCGTTTTCATGCCACTGGTCACGTCCCCCCCTCCTCCGTGTGCAGACCCCCCAGGCCTGGCCGTCCCCAGCAGGGCCCTCCTCAGGCATGGCTGCAGGACCCAGACAGGCCCTCCATCGTCAGCGCCACAGAACTCAAGGAGCTGGACAACTTGGACACGGACGCTGACGAGGGCTGGGCTGGTAGGCACTGAGGGCAGGGAGAAGCAGCACCGTCGCTGTCTTTTCTGCTGTTGTTTACATCATCAATGATAAAACAAAATAAGTTACTTTAAGAAGGTTGACTTAGATGTTGGAGTGATGGCTGGTTGATGCGACACTGCAGAGAGTACGGGCTCTCACGTTCCCATTCACCTGTGCTGTGCAGGAGCTCAAATGGAAGTGGACTATACAGAGAAACTCAACTTCAGTGATGATGAAGAAAACCAAGCTGCTAAAGAAAAGGGAGACGCCTGGTGAGTCTGGATATCTAAGTGATGTGTAATGGACGAGGAAGAACGTAAAGCTAAACAGTCTGACATTGTAGATTCATCAAAGATTGTGCTCAAATTGCAGTAATGAAATGCTATCCAGTTCAAGAAGTACTCGGATATTATGTTAAATGTATATGAGGTTTGATGTATTGTTTCATACAATGTAGGAAGTGGTTTGGCAGCATACTTGCAAAATGTCTATGGGCTCTATAGCGTTGATGAGGCCCAAACTGTACTTGTTCTGAACAACTACGTTTCCTATAAAGTAATCCTCTTGTGACTCTGTTTTGAAGGGAGTGGATGGGTAAAGTGGAGAGAATGAGACCCCGGCCATCAGACGGCCGGGCTGGAGTGAAGGAAGGCTCTGAGGACCATGTGGGCACCAAGGGCTCCCGGGCAGATGGTGTCGGCCCTAGAGCGCCCTCTCCTGGCAAGCACGGGCCATACAGTAAAAGTACTATTCCACAGGACTACAAGGTGAGGCTGTTAAAGGAGAAAACCCTAAAAGATGCTCCCTACTGGGTTAGACATGTTTCAGTTGAGAGAAGCCCAACGATAACCAAAAGTCCGTTATCTCCATCTCCCCAGGGCCAGAGTGCCGGCCGGTCAGCGGCGGTCGGCGTCTCTCGTGGTGCCAAACCACCGACTGCGGCGTCCGGGGAAGAGGACTCGGAGGCCTGGCGGCAGAAGCGTAAGAAGCAGTCAGATCTGTCGGAGGCGGTGGAGCGGGCCCGGCGGCGGCGGGAGGAGGAGGAGAGGCAGATGGACGAGCAGCGGCTGGCGGCCTGCGCCGAGAAACTGAAGCGCCTCAACGAGAAGCACCGCCCCGTGGTGGAGAACACGCCGGAGCCCGCCGTCGAGGAAACGGGTGCTGCCCGCGACAAAACGCCCCCCATGGCGGTTCCCCCGCCCGCCTTGAGCGCAGCGCCGTCGATACCGCAGTCCCCGCCCTCGACGACGCAAGCTCCTCCGCCCGACAAGGAGACGCTAGAAAGGGAGAGGGTGGAGAGGGATCGAGAACGGCTGGAGAGGGAGAGGGTGGAGCGGGAGAGGGTGGAGCGAGACCTGGAGAGGGAGAGGGTGGAGAGAGACCGGGACGAGCGAGAGAGGGAGATGCGGGAGAGGGAGGCGGCGGAGGCACCTGCTGAGGAGGAGGTTCACTTCGTGGCGCGTCAGCCCAGTCCTCCGGTCCAGAGGTCTGTGGTTGAGGCTCCAGACCCCCCTGGTGGAGCCGATGGCCCCTTGTCAGAGCTCGCCCCCCCGGTGGAGAAGGGCCACCCTGACAGGACGCCCATGCCCATCAGAGACTATTTCAACATCGATGACAGTCGAGGTGAGCCCAGCGGGACGTACGTGTGTGTGATATGGGGCAGGTCTGGTAAAGACTGTATGACTAATGGGATCTTGCATGCCACAATGCTTGATCTGAGGTTAAACAAACATTTGTGGCCCGATAGAAGCGGTTACAATTTTGTGAGTATTAGTCATAATGTAGTGCTTATTAATGTGCAGAGAGTTAACTTACATTTACATTATTAATTATACTTGATGAATGAATGTGATGAAGCTGAGTTCTCTTGCCTGGATCGGCTCTTATGTGATTGTATGTCCTTCTCCCTGCAGATGAAGCCCATCTGTCCCTACCCCGTATGGACCCCCCTAACCCTGAAGAGGCTTCCAGCGCCCCCTTAGAGCTGGAGGGGGAGAACGGGGCGGGCATGCGCCCCCCGCTCACCTCTGGCTACTCCAAACAGTTCCAGAAGTCTCTGCCGCCACGCTTCCTCAGGCAGCAGGTATGTGGCTGACATCTTCTTGCAAGTATGTCCAGACGGCCTTAGCATGATGTTTTATTTTAATTATGATTCAATGCATCAATGTGTTCATCCTAATTGTTGTGGACCTTAAAGGGGTGATATAATGTCCTTTTTTATTTTTTTTAACCGTTATTGAATTAGTTTGATCTCATAGAATTACCAGAATAAAGGTTTTTCGAGCACATGATTTTTTCTCCTACCTTTAGGGTGTTGAGTATTACAACCCCTGTGTGAAACACACAGTTGTAGAGGATTTTGAGGCAGTTAGATGGCAGTGAAGGCTCTGCCTTTGGGAAAGTATACAAGGGAGATCACAACAAAGAAAACACCTAACTTTGAGATCATTTGTAAGCACATTTGTTTGATATAATGTGCGTTATAAATGAAATGTTTTATTATTATTATTATTGTTAACCAAACTTTACTTGATGAGAGTAGTAAAATCAAACTGTTCTTCTGACTGATTGTGAATAATCTGATGCTCTCCCATTGCCTCCCAGTAAAAGACCAACGTACGTCACCTCCTACCATAAGTAAAGGGAAGCCGCTATGGAATTCACAACAAGCCGTTTCTAGGCAGCTCAGTAACCCTGATTTGCAGTATTCATTTACTCCCCCTTGTGGTAACCTTGTGGTATTGTAGCTTTGCCAACCATTTACATACACCCAATGGGAGAAGGAAAAAACAGAAGGCATAATAGAGCCCCTTTTAAGCATAAACAAGAGGGTAAAATGGATGGGGATCAGCGACAGGATACTACTTATGGAGGACATGGTATCGATAACCCTTCATTTAATACCAATGGATCTCTCTTCAGGAGCAGATGAAACAGCAACAATGGCAGCAGCAGCAGAGCGGCGGGTCTGTGTCCCCGTCAGCCCCTGGGAGCGGGCCGCCCCCCGCCCAGCAGCAGCAGCAGCAGCAGCAGCACCGCTCCGTGTACCAGCCCATCGGTCCTCACCACCAGCACCTGGCCACCATGGGGTTTGACCCCCGCTGGCTCATGATGCAGTCTTACATGGATCCCCGCATAATGTCTGGGCGACCGCCCATGGACATGCAGCCCAACATGCACGCAGGTATGGAGCTGCACGGTTAACGGCGTGTTAGTACTAAACGCAACGTCGCCATTCATGTCTAAAATAATTCAGAAAAAATATATTAAAAACTAAGTTAAATCAGATTCGTTCCACTAGGTTACATTAAAATCGTATGTCAATTAGTTGTCACATTGCTTAATTCTTGTTTTTCTATTAACAGTAGGTGCCACATAATACGACTGAAATGCTTTTCTGTTAATTCCAATCAACCATCTCAGTATCCGGCTAAATATTAGTAATGATGTTTTGTCATGGTGCAGCCCTACCCAGGTAGGAACACGCGCTGCTGTGGTCGATGAGCAGTAGAGCGTAACGTTACTGTTCCCACTGCCAGGATGTAGCGCTGCAGATCCTACCCTCATCCATGTTCTTTGTGTTTGTCTGGCCTGGCAGGGAGAATGGCTCCTAAGCAGATTGTGCGCAGGGAGCCGGGAGACAACTCCAGCTCCAGCTCGGACTCCTTTGACCACCTGACCCGGCCCGGTCGAGACCACGGACTGGCCTCCGACCAGCGAATGGTGTGGGGCCCTGATGCCTACGCCCAGTCTGAACCCCTGCCCTCGGTCACACCTTCTAAAGGAAGGGAAGATTGCAAGGAATCCAGGTAGGAAGATCTCAACCCCCCGGGACTGCACTGGGAATGTACATTCAAGAACCCCCCCCCCCCCCCATGTATCCCACAGAAATCACTTGTAAAGAGATTAGTATATTTGATCCATGATGTTCTCTTTGCTCTGCAGGCTGGACTCTGGGTTGGATCTGGACAGAGGCCTGTCTGCCATGTACCCCCAGGAACACGCTTCACTGGATTCGCGAAAAACTGACTTTTTCCGGGACCCCGCAGTGGCACTATCTCCATTTGGACATGGCCAAGATGACCTCTCCCGTCCTCTGGACAGAGCCCCTGTGGGCTCTGGCTTCGACCTGGATGACCCCGGCCTGCCCAGTGGGGAGGAGGTGGAAGCCCTTGGCCAGGCCATGCTTCAGAGGAGCGTGTCCCACGGCTCAAACCAGTCAATAAAAATCGACGAGCCCAGGTTCGAAGTTCTGTCCCTGGGTGCCAAGTCTATGGAGCTGCTGGACGCGGTGGAGAAAGCCGAGGAGAAGCTACGGAATGAGTCGTTTTCCCAGCCCTTGAGCAGCAGCCGGGGCACACCGCCGGCTGATGTCCTCCACAAGCCAGAGAAGCTGGCCCTGCCCGCCTCCAGCAAGCAGAAAGCCGAGCTGCGCTGGGGCGGGCGGTCCGCAGCCTGCCGGAGAGAGGGCCCCGGTGGAGAGAGGCCCTTGCGCCGGTCGGGCCCCATAAAGAAGCCCGTCCTGAGGGACATGAAGGAGGAGCGCGAGCAGCGGGAGGAGAGGGAGAAACGCCACGAGAAGGGCGAGCGAGGAGAGAAGCCCAAAAAGGAGGCCGCACCTAAAGCTCAGTCCGCCGCCGCCGCCGTTTCAGAGGGGCCCCGGGCCCCGAGTGAAGGGCCGAGAGAGGCAGCCGAGCCCCCCGAGGTCGGCCACGACCTGCTGGTGGTAAGAGACTCTCAGCCTTCCTCCGCAGTCCCAACCGTGTCTTCACAGGAAGAGAAGCTAGAGAAACCAGCAGGTCATATCAAGCATCCAGAACCCAAACTTCCTTCCAGGAAAGAGTCAAATCTCCCTCCACGGTCATACCGGCGTGAGGAGCGAGAGAGGGATCGGGACCGGGATCGGGACCGGGACCGGGACAGGGACCGGGAGATGGACAGGGACCGGGAGTGGCCTGCAGACGGCTTTAAAGGTCGCGGCCGCGGGGAGTATTATGCCAGAGGCAGGAGCTACAGAGGGACGTACGGGGGGAGGAGCAGGGGGGGTCGCGGCCGTAGCCGAGGGGAGTACCCATACCGGGACCCCCGCTCCCCAGCTGATCTCCCTGTGGGCGGGGCCGCTGCGTTCCGGAACAGGGAGGAGAGTGAGACGCGCAGCGAGAGCTCTGACTTTGAAGTCATGCCAAAGCGCCGGCGGCGCCGTGGGTCTGACACGGATTCAGAGAGCGAGGGCGGAAGAGAGTCGGCCAGCGACACGGGTCCCTCGGACCGAGAGCCCAGCACTAAACCCAACCGACCGCTCAGACGCGACCTGCCCGGCGAGGCCCGGCCCGCTCTCCACAAGCCGGGCTTCGGACCCCCTCACAACGGGGAGAGAGGTGGGCTGAGAGGGGAGGATGAGAGCAGGCCCAAGCCAGGGTTTCTCCCCAAGGGAGAGCCATCTCGGCGGGGTCGCGGAGGGCTGTACAGCAGGCGCGGCGGAGCCAGGGAGCGAGGAGGCTCCCGCTCGGTGCCCCTCAGGAGGCCTGGTACCAGGGAGTCCTCTCAGTGGCCCTCCAAACCCATGGAGACCTTCAGGCCAGAGGACACGGAGTCTGTGTCCTCAAGGTATGACCACCCACTCAACGATCGGCGACCTCCTAAATACGACGGCAATAAGTTTAGGGAGGGGGCGGCTCCGGGTAGCAGGGAGAGGCCTCGTCGGCCACGGCCCGCCCGGCCCCCCAGGCAGGACAAGCCTCCGCGCTTCCGTAGGTTGAAGGAGAGGGAAGCGGCGGTGTTGGCTGGGGGAGACACGGCCTCCGTCCTCCCTGCCCCGCTACCCTTAGTGCCGGCAACCAGCACCACTGCCGTCCCCTCCCCTGGGCCCCACACCGTGTCCCCGGCCATTTCCAGGGCACCGGGAACCCCCGTCACCGTGCCTGCAGAAGGAGGTGCCGCCGTGCCTGCCCCCGACGCCTCCTCCCACACCGAAGCCTCCCTGCCGGACACGGGCAGCCCCGTCGTGACGGTCGGCGGCACCAAGTCCCCGGACCTGTCCAACCAGAACTCCTCAGACCAAGCCAACGAGGAGTGGGAGACGGCGTCCGAGAGCAGTGACTTCAACGAGCGACGGGAGCGGGAGGAGAGGCGGGGAGCGCTGGAGGCGGCCAACGCAGCGGCCGCCGCCGCGCACGCCTCCGCCCCTCCGCCCGCCGCCCCTCAGGGCTCCATGACCCCCACCAGGACCCCGCCCGACACGGGCCACAGACGAGACGGCACTGCAGCCTCCAAGAGGAGCTTCTCCAGCCAGAGGCCTCCGGATAGGCCCAACCGCAGGGGCAACAGCGGGCCCAAGCCGGGGCGAGGCTACGCCGCAGGCAAGGGAGAAAGACGGGGAGGAGCCAAAACCGGACGCCGAGGGTGAGTTTCAAACAAACAGGCCCTTGTGTTATTCTTGAAGCTTCACTTGGTCAATCTTCCACTTAGCAGCACAATGGACAAGACTTCAGCCTGTTGGTTAGTATAACTGTCAGGCACAAAGAGTAGGCCAAATGATGCTACTTTCAATGATCAACCTTTTTATGTGCCTGCTTCGTGCTTGGCTGTGATTATGCTTTAGGACTAGTAGGACAACCGGTCTGGATTACACATTTCTACCGAAACCCAACATTTCCTAGCTTTCAATACATTGCTCATGTTGCTTAAGAGTTAAAGGCTGGCAGGTTTTTCATGAAGAGCTAAATATAGTCTCTGCCAAAGGTATCTGTAGTCTGTTCTCTAAGGTGGCGTTTCTGCTGAGGAGTGTGTGTGACCGCCTCATCTACTCTTAGTGACGCATCTATTAGGGATGTTACTTCCTGTTTACCATGTGTATTGTGTAACCCAAAAAAAAGCATGATAAAATAATATGTGAACAACTGCTTTGATTCCCATCACATCAAATGCCTGCTTTCAAAGTTATCAAAAAGTACTGAGAGCCAATGAGAGGCAGAGTAGGGCGGGTCATGAGTTCTTCCGCTGCTGCTGATAGGAAGTCTTGTGCTGCTCATTTGATAGCGCAAACGGCTAGCTTCACTTCCAGGCTGCGTGGAGAACACAAACACTGTTAGGTTCACAGCCTGGGAATCTACGGTTTTAGCTGGGATTCGAAGACTGAGGGGAAAAAAAGTTTGATTTGATTGATTGATTGATTACGCTAACATTACTTGAGGAGTAGGAAGCTGGTAATGCACCTGCTTATCCAAAAACCAAACACAAACTCTAGAGACCTACCTGAGGAAATAATAATGATCTGCTTCTTGGCAACCCATGATAAACAAAATATCAACACGGAGACGTTTCCCCCCTTTAATAGTTTAAGCAGGAATGTCCGGACATAATGTAGAGCTTACAAACTACTTAAACACCTGCACAGCAGCGGCAGCTGCCAGTTCATTCCTCCCATTCCCCTGTGTGGCCCACAGTGGAGCTGGATTACACTTCAACCAGAGTGGCTTAGCACGTACCTGGAACCAGTTTGTTCACAACATTACATAACTGACGCATACTCTTGCTTTGCCACAAACGAGAATGCCACAGAATCAAATGAAGAATTCAAACTTGGTTGGAGGAATAGATCCAGCATAGTCCAGCAAAGACTCTACGAGACAAAGCTTCAAAAGATCCTGGCCCTCAGATATAGCTGCAATTTGTGGTTGTCTAAAAAATCTTCCTGAAAATGATTGGCATTAGTACAGAGAGCTGGGTTTTGGTTTTTGTTGGTTTTGTTTATATATATATTATCCAATTATCTCAATAGAGCGCAACCGTGTGGTTCCGGAAGTAAAAATCCCATTCATTTTCTCCATAGAGATTTTGATTAAAAGCCATAATTTCATAACATCCAAGGTATACTTACCGAGCACCATTATGTGGCGTTATGAGGGTATATGCTCCTGCAGTAGCCACAAGGTAAAGACATAAACAACGTTTATGTCTAGAAAAACACGTTTTATTCGTGATGTATTTGAAACCACTTCAGACAGACACACCTTATATTAACAATAATGACAAAGGTTAGAAGATGCAAGAAACATGCTAAACTAATGGGTTGGAACCATCGCGAAAAGGTTTGCAATGGTTGATGGGATGAGTAGTTCCTCCACTTGTTCTCAAAATGAATGTACACTGTCTTGTACCTTTTGCACTTTAGTTTTTTGGGTGGTGTGTGAGTGAGGAGAAAACATAGTTCCCACGAGATCTCTGATCATTGGAGAAGCAGTGGGAGAGGGAGGACACACATCCCGCGAAAACTCCTAACAGGACTCAGAACCACTCTGATGGTTCTTGCAGCACGGGGGGTGGGGCAAACACAACCCTGGGAACTCAGATCATTCTCGCAGTATGTTGGATGGGGCAAACATAGTTCCCGCAAGAACTATAATTCAAGCAACAGACAAACTTATAATAAGGACTGCACACACAGCCCTCTAAATCGTTTATCTCTGCATTTGTGCCTCAATTAAACATTTAGAAAAGGACCACCAGACAGAGGACAGGAAGATTTGCTGCCACTGAGATTTGGTCAAAGAGCTTTCAGGTGGGAAGTGATTTAGTTGAGGATGTCAATGAGACGGAGGATAATGTTGACGAGGACCCTGATTATGAAGCTTCCTCCTCTGATGAGAATGAAGCCAGTGAGATAAGACAGACTTCCTGTGGTTTCTCAAACACAATTAAACCCCTCGACGTATCTCAACCACCAAGAACTGACAGGACATCCAAAAATGGAAAGCTGCTCAGGTCCTCCGGATGCTTGATGTAAGGGGAGGTGGGGGCAGTCTTGTATTATTTACTTTGCTATAAAAAATCGTCAGGAGAGGCCTAAAGTAGCTCAGAAAGAAACTTGGTTAAGACTTTTATTTTCTGCTTGTTTACATTGCTCAGGTCATATTGAACCCAAACATCAAAGTTGTACGTTTATTTGAACATAATAGGAGGGTTAAAAAAATATGATCTTTGAATTCTCTAGGATTTAGGTGGATTGTTCAAGAGTGTGTATACAAAACATTTCAAGCAGATGCCCGTTTAATACTTATACCATAAGTTGAGTTGAGAAATTAGCAATCTAGTTGTAAACCTCTATCCTTTTACATAGCCTTAATACAAGCTGTGCTGTATCATCTCAGCGCTGGGTCATATCGTGATTTATTTAGTGTAGATGGTCCCCCCAGCATGCGTTTGTCTCTGGCTCTCTGACCAAACGGACATCCTATGTATCCCACAGTGCTACAGGACAGCAGAACGCAGACTCTTCCTCGGCAGCTGCAGGCTCGGGGGCCCAGAGAGGCTCTAAAGATCAGCCCGCGCGCCGTAAAGACGATGCCAAACAGGCTGCCAAGAAGCCCAAAGAGAACGCGCTCTCCCAGTTTGACCTCAACAACTACGCCAGTGAGGGAACATGCTTCTTTTCTCCCTTCTTCAGTCTGATCATTTAATGGATCAACTTTTTACATTTTGTATTGGAAAAAACTGTAAACTTGAATGGCACCTATTCATTATATAAACCTCATCATCCTACCAAAAGGTCAAATCATTGCCGGTGTTAATGATGGACATTGTTTTTTGCGCCGTTGCATCTGTTGCCGTTTATCCGAGCAGTGCACTCAGTAAAAGACAACCGTTAGAGTGCGAGTGTTTGTGTGTGAGCCTAACTCACTCGGGGCGGGGGGGGGGGGGGCGGCGGCGGGGGGGCGGGGGGGGGGGGGGGGGAGGGGGGGGCCGAGGCGGCACGGGGCACGCGCCGGGGGGCCGCGG
>JAOPJL010000017.1:836843-851678 GCA_027123545.1 Trisopterus esmarkii
ACACACACACACACACACACACACACACACACACACACACACACACACACACACACACACACACACACAGAATATGTAGCCTGTAAAGATGCAGGCTTACACAGAGGTAACAGTAAAGCCCTTACGCACAAATTCCCCTTTTCCAGGAACAACACGGACGGCTACGGGCAGAGTTCACAACAACAGTGTTGATGTGAAGACGGTGTGAACGGCGTGAGGAACTCCCAGTACAGACAGAGGCCAGGCCGGCTCCTCAATGAGCGCCTCTGTCCTCTGGCAGAGCCTGACCAGACGCTCAGGTGGAAACAGGGACTGACGGGAAGTGGAGGTGGACACGCAATGAACCGCACATCACAGCCAGGGTTGCGCAACAGGCTAACAGCCTGGCTGCCTCTCGTAAACACTCTGAACCACCGTTACATAAGGCCTGTCCGCAGCACAACAAGGTGAGCTGCTGTTGCTAGGCTCTGGCCCGGCACAGCAGAGCAGAGCGGGGGTCTGGTTGTGGTACTCACTGTTTGATTTTGTCATTCTGGGGGCCAAATCTGGGGGCCGAAGGTCCTCTCCTACAGCAGAAGGGACGCAAGTCAAATAAACACATCAAATAAACACATCTGTGGATTCAAACCATTGAGGATGATTCTGTTTATTCTAGTCTTGCTTTTTAACATCTGCGTCGGCCTAATGCCGCTGTTTCAAATTCAAACATAATAAATAACGTGATTGATTTGCAAGATGACGTTCATCAGAAAAACAGATCAAACTCACAGGAAAAAGTCTTCCTCTTCATCCGAGTCTTCCTCCAACAGGTTTCTCTGCAAAACAAAGACGGAAAAGTTTGATGGCTCTCCAAACCCATCCAAATCCTCCAAACCCATCCTGTTTTAAAACCATTGGATTACCCAATTGTCCTGCTGACACTTGTAGATAGCTATACTATAGTGGATCTGTCATCACAGAAACCGTTATTCAGAGCCCCAGTGAGCAATAGCAGCTCTGACGAGGGAGTGTTGGGAAGATCTGTTTCATGTTCAATCACCATGCCAAGCTTTTTCTATGTGAAATGCTGTTTGACCTTTCAAGAAGAAAATTAACCCATCTCTGGTGCTGCTGCCCGTTTGCCTAACCCATCTCCATGTATGTGTGGATTGGCTTCAGTTTGATTATTGTCAGTTATCGCTTACATCGGCCGCAATACACTGTTGGACCAGGGTTGTCCATTACCCTAATTCAAGCAAGACACACAAATGACCCTGTTGCTTCGGTCAGAGCAGAACTCGACTAAGTCAACCATCAAACAGAACCTTTAAGCAGCAGTGAGCCAGAGGGTTGGCACTAAACAAACCAGAATATGAAGGCCCTGCACACACAGTGTGTTAACCTGTGTATGTGCTGTGCATTCTATTACACTCATCTTCAAGAATGTTCACTTAACAAGAAGGAAAACTTCCAGTACATTACAAAGCAGCGTATGGTTCCATGACATATCTACTGATTTAAGCATCTGATCTGCTGTTATTTTGGAGTCGATAGTAGGCTGATTAAGTACCGTCACCACTTGGTGACTTGACTGGTTAAACACTGGAATCATACAATTGAAAGACAAATAATTGCACAGATAAGAATCTTTAGTTAAAAGGGGAGAAAAGGACTGAAGACGCTAACGCTAACTCGAGCTCCCTCTCCTCCCGTCTGAGAGGGGACTGGTAGCTATTACCCCAGATGAGGGAATGGAAAAGAGGCAATCAAGATGTGCCGGCTGGGGGGGACGGAGCGTTTGTCACGCTTTGATGTTCGCCCCAACCACAGTAAACAGAACATTTAGAGCCAGATAAAGGTAGGCCAGACAGGAACCTCGGGACGGGTCCAGGTCTGAGGGTCCGGGTCTGAGGGTCCGGGTCTGAGGGTCTGAGGGTCTGAGGGTCCGGGTCTAGGGTCCGGGTGTATTTACGGACAGAGATGATAATGAATGGTGAGGTCACTTTTACAGCCAGGTCCTCTGAGGTATTTTTAGAAACAGGAGCCTTTCTGAGCATAAGGATAAAGCTTATGGAGACTACGTCTTCTAGTGAATTTAGTGACTGAGGAGACTCAATAAATACAGACTCAGTTTAGGCAGCTTGTTGTCTACAGGTATGAAGAAATGTGGGATCAGACCCACCACCGTTGGGGGGGGCGTCGCGCCCTGGCTTCAATCCATCCTCTGACACCTCAGCACTATCCACACTCAATCGTTTCCCATTCAAAGGTGAAAACGGATGATGAAGGTGAACCGTGTGGAACAGGGATTTCTATGTCGATGAAAGCCGAACAAAGGCATGGACCAGATGCCATCTGAGGGTAATCCCTCCTGTACACAAGGTGACCACAACTACCTCCATGAGTGTCTCACCCTCTCACTCCGGATGGATCCGGTGACCTCCTCATCGTTGAGGTGCCGTTTGAACTTGGGGGGCATGTTGTCGTCAAGCGGCTCCTCCCGTTCCGGCTCCCTCTGTAGGACAGGAGGAGAAGTGAGGCCTCAGCGACACACACAGGACCACCGTAGAGCACCCCGTACCAGGACCACCGTAGAGCACCCCGTACCAGGACCACCGTAGAGCACCCCGTACCAGGACCAGGAGAGAACACTAATGTTCTCACTCGGTCCTGGTGAGGAAGTGCTTTACTTTCTTTATGACCAACAGTTGAATAAATCCCAGATGCATGTTGGGTAATGACAGTAGGGCTGCCACTGACTAAGACTTCTGTTAGTCAGCTGACAGCATTCCATTCCTACTATTGGTCAACTACTCATGCATTTAATTTTTGTTTCAGAAATGTCATCGGCTCAACAAGTGTGTTGTGAAACTATGGACATATTTTTGCAGCAATTTAATCATATTTATAACTAGGGATACAAAAGAAAACCATTTTTTGTTTTGGTACTCAAAACAATTCTGCCAACATATCACAAGTCAGTTTAAATATGTATTTTATATCTATGTACATTACACCCACACCAGCTTTTATTAACCTGTTTTTTACTGTTATGCACATACCCATCTAATCACAGTGTATAATGTTATATCCATTGTATACCGCACAACTAATGTAGTTGAGTCCACAATGAGGGGTCAGCCCTAAAATAAAGTGTTGCATACAAAAGCTAAAACAAGTGTAAATGTGTTTTTGAAAAGTGTAAAAACAAAGGAACATTGTCCAAGATATCAAACACTGGACAGTTTTGCAAATTCTCAATCGATTTCCTGATTCTGTAGGTTAAGCATCTCACAGAAATGTCCCCAGCAGCAACAGTCACAGTTCTGCATACTGCTTCTATGATTAAACACAGTGACCACTTCTTCCATAGTCCTAATAGCCTACACCAAATTTGAACAATGCTTTTGTGATGCACACAATATAAGCATAGCTGAATTCAACACTGAACTATTCAACACTTTTTCACAGTTTTAACAGTTTATAAAAGTGAAATAAATAATATGCCTTACCAGTAGACCAATATTAATATCTGGTTAAGCAAAACAGACAGCCAAGCGAGACTACAATATATTGGTGTATAACGAATTGTTGTTTTTTTTTGGCCAAAAGAATACTACTGGCTCAGATGAGGAAAGCATGATGTTCCTCCAGTTAAGATCCCTGTGTTCCCACAAGAACATATTTTTTATGTTCTCCCAATGGCACAACTGACATGAGGACTTATCCAAATGCTATGTTTCCCAAGGCGACCTCTGTTAAAAGTTATACTGCCTTACTGACAAAGCCAGTCAGTAAGCCATGCTGCAAAGCCCTGACCGAACATCTACTTTAAGAGTTAACAACAAACAGTAGGATGCTGCCCACACATCCACACCGCTTATAACTCTTAAAGGTCCCATGACAGCCACCAGCTGTGGCGTGATTCGCCGTTACAAGCCGTTTTGAAAATCTGTCTTATGTCATCACAGGTGTGCGTGTCCACCTAGATGAGAGACGGCTAGATGAGCAACCTACAGTCCACTGGGTAGGCTGGTAGACTGATCTATCAGCACACATCTAGGTGGACACACCCACCATTGATGTCATAACAGACTTTTTCAAAACGGCTTGTAACGCTAATCACGCCACACCTGGTGGCAAATCACAGGCCCTTTAATACCATTTAATCCAGACTCAGTCTTCAGTCTCAGCTTCTCTACGTCTTTTTTTCTGGCACCACAGTCGGAAAACTGCTGTTCAGTGAACCAGCGTTCGAGAGGAACTCTCTTGAGTAACAGAGGAAACGAGATGCAAAGGGCAGGACTCTGTGTGTAGAGGCAGCATCAGAAGAGGAAGGAGAGAAAGAAGAGGAAGAAGAAGAAGAAGAAGAGGAAGGAGAGAAAGAAGAAGAAGAAGAGCAAGTTAGTGTCGTTGTAAAGTAAAAGAACATCCTACATATGATAATCACTCTGGTATAAGAGTATGGGAGCATACGTCCAGGGTCAGAACTGATTGAGCAGATCAGCCTCGTTCTGTCCCAGCGGACTCGAACGCCTCACCCTGCTTCTGCTGTCCGATAATCGATCGATTATCAGGCGATCAGGAGTGGTGTCATGTTCACCCCCTGAGCCAAATACAGACTGTTAGCTCTGACACCGAGCTGTACCCACCCTATCAGTCTCATCTAATACATTAAGTATACCTGTACCCTACCGAGATGTTCTCTATCCGACCTGAGCCCACAGCCAGTGCATCCTAGCCGTTACCATTAGCAACCCCGGCTAAGCTACATGGAGGCTAAGCTAGCCCCGGACCCGGCGCTACGTCCGCCGCTCTCTGTGGTCACTTACTGATATCCGTCCTGTTCTGGGTTCCGAGGGGCTGAAAGTCTGTTTTATGATCAGAGTGGATCAGGAGAGCTAACGGAGAGCTAACGCCAGCTAGCCTAGCGCTCTGGGTCTGTCTCTGACGTCACCGGAACAGCTGGAGCGGAGGGCGGAGCCTCGGCGGCTCGGCCAGATGCTGACCGCTGTCCTCCTCCCGGTCCCCCGCAGTCACCTTTAGTTTCTGAAGTAGGCCTAATCACGACATCAATCAAATTAAAAAACAATTAGAATAACAATAATAATGCATTGAACAACAAATATAACCTGAAATTGAACTGCGGCTGCGCCTCCTGTCGCTAAACGTTTATTGTTTGATGTTATTTTTTTTATTGACGCAGTAAATAAAAACCAGGGGTCAAACCTCAGCTCCCTGCTCCAGCTGCTGACATAATAAAAACCATCATCCCCGATAGGATAACTCATGTTTTTTTTCCCTCATCAGCCCCTTTAACCCATATAAATAAGTTTAACAATAAGTGTTCCGAATTTTGTTAGAATCAACATTAGATTTTATGTGTTCGAAACATGTATTTAATTTGATCACATCTCTTTCATATGAGTGTATTTCAGCGCTATAACATTAAGCGGTGTAGACCAGACCTGGTCTCCGTCCCTAGGGGGCAGCAGACCGCCGCTGGGGGAGGATACGTCTCTTTCTCCCCCAGAAGAAGAAGCTACGTTTCGTTTTCCAGCGAACACGTGACACTGTGCACCACCACAGCGTATCTTGATGATAATATTAATGTGGGTTTCTGCAGGTTCCTGCAGCCTCTGACCCACGGTTCGCTTTGCAATTTCAGCACCGAGAGCCGATCCGCTCCTGTAGGATGCTGAGCGCTGCGGGTCCCGGGGACCGACGGCCTCTGTTCGGAGGAGCGGTATCCGCTAGGATCCCGCCCGGTGCCCGGGACATCAGCGACCTGAGAGAGGTTCCTGACAACCAGGAGGTGTTCGCCCATAGCCACACGGACCAGAGTCTCATCGTGGAGCTGCTGGAGCTCGACAGTCAGGTGGCAGACCAGGACGCCGCTAGGTACCACTTCGAGGACATCGCGGGGAGCAACAAGGCGCAGACGCCGGGGACGTGTGAGGTCAGCAGCGTGGTGCCGCTCTCCAGGTCAGAGCTGTCCCTGTCGGAGTGCAGCTCCGCCTGGCTGCTGAACGGCGCTCAGTGTGTGTCTAAATTCAACGAGGAAGCCAGAAACGCAGTGACGATCCACCTGGGCCTGTTCCGCCTGCCGCAGTTCTCCACGGACGTCCTGGTGACGTTCAACGACCCCGTCAGCATCAGCCCCCACAGCAGCAGCAGCAGCAGCACATCTGGAACACCGTCTGCAGAACCATGGACCGTGCAGGACTTCCTTCGCTTGTTACACTCTTTCACACTCCATGACCCCGGGTTGTTTGGTTAGCCTGATGGGACCTCACGCTGCCCAGTGAATACCGTTTAGATTGCATACTGAACATGCCCAGTAACCCATATAGGCCGACTGATGTTATAACGTGACATTTCACCTCGGGAATCAATCAGTTACAGTTGTATATCGTTGCAGAAGAACGATGAACTAAACCAAACTAAAACTGCCTTCCTTGTAATCATTGACCCTTTTTTTGTTGCAGAAAAACCTGATGGCCTTATACTGATCATTTCGTCAATGTTATTTTGTTATATGTTTTTTTTTGTTATTTTATATTATTTTGGAATAAATCCCATGTTTTTGCTTTTAGGCTGTGATGTTAAATGTTGGGTTAGGCCCACAGCAAGCACAGCTGTTATTGATCATACAATAATCCTTCGAAGGTGTGACATAAGATCTTGAGGGTGAAATTTCTGACCCTTGTTCTTAAAGGTGACAGACCACAGGTGTGTGGTGCGGCGGCCCGTAGGCCATACTGACACCTATAGGTGTCGTACGGACAGCCAGCAATAGAAACTATTGTTTTCCGGCTTTTTTTGCGGCATTTCACGTAGGAACATTTTTTGGTTCAGTCAGAGCCCGTCTACGGAGAGCCTTGGCGCTCTCTATTGAGCCTATTTATGTATTTAATACCAAATCTCCTAACCTTTCCTTAACCTTTGTGGAAAACGTCCATGGGTCAAGGCGAGATGAAAAGGTGCTTCATTTCAGGACAGCGCAGTTTAAAATGAGTCAGTCTCCACTTCTCCTAACGACGTCACTGCGCGACGCAGAGTATTGCTGATCGTCTCTAGCGTCAAACTACAATTCTCTGAAGATGGACTACAAAAAGCGCTCTTTAGATCCATGGATTCTTGTCTTATTGATTTAAATCAGGTCGTTGCCAACAGTGAGAATCATAGGTCGGACTTGGCCAATGGGAATATTTTAGGCCACTTAAAACCTTAAATAATGTGAAACAAAGAGGCTAAACTTATGTTGATGTTGAAATTAACCGTCCCCAGTAGTCTTTTAGTTTCTTAAATGTGAAGTTGGCATTTTATTTTCCTCTCTTCTCTTCTTCTGCTTCACCGTCTCCGTGTATCTTCGGGTAGAGTCGTTAAACTTCGTCGGTGGCCTGTTGTGTTAAATATAGCCGCCTTAGAGTATTATGGGCTACAAATATCTCCTTCCCTTTTGTGAAGGTTGGTCAGGAGTAACCTATGCTAAAGGAGGGTTAAAGGTTGCATCGAGGCACCTTTCCTAAGCATTTTTAGAATTCGAACCACCTTTCCTCTAAGTATGTTCGGGTTGTCTCGTAGGGAATGTAAATCTCCTTAACAAAACACTGAATCTGTAGAGGCTGGTGGTATAATGTCACCTCTAACGACACAAGCTATATTTTTATTCTCATTCATACCAAGTTGATGTATTTTGCAGCCTCTCAACATGTGTTATCATATGTCTCTAATGGGACCTGAATATTAATTCATAGCCAGGACATTTCCCAGCAGGAATGAGGATTGGGTTCGAGGCTTTCCGTTATTAAAGTGGATGACTTCATGGTCAATTCGTTCCTCAAAGTGAACCTTGAAGAGGCATTACTGGATAATCTGTTATGAATGTAATACGATTATGGAAAAGTTAAAGAAAAATAGCGTGATGGGTCATTTATTCATGGCTTCTTTAAGGTTAAATATTTCTCCATAAATGTGGATGGTGTCACCTGACATAAGAGCCTTTTTTGACCAGGTCTGCTGGGGCTGCTTTTTATTGGGAAATACCTGCCAGCCAAGTGTTTCACTACAGGTCACAAGAACAGATTTTTCACTTTAGATACACTGAGGTAGGCCTATGTGTTCATAAAGAAAACAAAAGGTTCTCCTCAAAGCCCATCTAGCTGTCTCCCGCAGCTAGATAAGTCGATAATGGAGCTCTCTTCTAAGGTCTGGTTGCACACCCTTATGCTTCCGATCAAACACAACACACCAACATTCTTAAAGGGGTGATATCAAACAGCTTGTGATAACTAAATGCTAATTACACTCACTCACACTGGCATATCATCCCTTTAACACACAGAAATTATTCTGATGGTATACATTTACAAACTATTCTCAATTTGATCTATACAAAATGCTGCATTTTGATTATATTTGAATCTCAACCATCACTTTAAATGTAATATTTCATGCCCCCTCAGATTCCCCTATTAGCCATTGATGGAAATGGTGCCCTTCAATATTTTTGACAAGGGTTTAAAAAAGAACATTAAACATTCTTTCTTGATGACGTTTCCTGTGCTTTTCCAGTAGCTGTTACGTGAGTGTGACAGCCTGAACCACTAAGAGAGAAAACGAACGGTCTCAAAGGAATAATACGTTTCTTTGGCGAAACATTTGATACCTTTGAAAACTTGTCCAACTAGCCTTCTAAAAAAAAAGTACATTATTGCAAAATAAAGTGACAACACAAGGGAATGTAATGTAATCCTCGTGATCCTAACCCTGCTCATGTGAAACAAGTCACATCATTTCTACTCATATCAACAAGGTTAAAGGTGTTGCTGACACAAATGTGTGCAATATATAATCTTGTGCCCCTGTTTCTCTTCTACAGAGTCAGCATGCACTGTGTGTGTATGAATGCTCACTCACAGCAGCATCCATCAACAATGAACCCTGTCCTCTCCCTTCACAGGCTCAGGGTTCCTGATTCTGTCTAAAGACTCCAAGCTTCAGGGTCCATGATTATAACAAGCACCCTTTTACAGCTGTCTAAAACAACCCCTTCCCTCCCCACACAACTCGTCTGGAATAATCTTGGCCTCCAGCTCGCCCGAGCCCGAACTCGTGGTGCCTCCTCCTCCTCCTCCTCCTCCCATCAGGCCCCTGGAGCACGATGATCTCCTTCCAGCCCTTTCTTCAGAAGTGTCTGGTAGCAAGACTTTAAAATGATGAATCAAGACTTGACTTCCTTTATTCGGCTTCTTTTGCACATTATTCCCTGGGGTCAATTTTTAAGTACGTCCCTTACAGTTAAAAAAAAACAGAGGGAAAATTTGAACTTAAACGGACAAATGATAAATAAGAAATCACAATTAGTAACATCAAATTGAAGCATTTGAGAGAACATGCACACTAGGGGCTGATTTTTACCCCAAATCTGGCACCATTCCGAGTTTATAAAAATTCTATCATGCCATGATACATTCAAAATAAAAAAAGTGAGTAATAAGTGACTCCAGAGGGTAAGGTGTGAGGATTATAGAAGAAAAGCACAAGTTAATCTTCCAGTTTTATCTTTTTGCTCTCTGCCGTGTTGTCTTCCAGCTGAGAGAAGTGCTTTGACATGGCGGCTAAAGCCCGGTAACGGTGAGAAATTGTGTTCTTCACCTCTTTTGGAAGCTCGGCATAGCTGTGAAAAAAGTAAGTGTTTCTACGTCATCATGACCCTTTTTCACCCAATGCATCTTGTTCAAAACACCGAACGAATAAGTGTTGAGTTGCAGCACCCCCTTGTGGCGTTATACTGAAAAGCAGTTTGCCCAAACAAAAATTCTCACTCACGTTTTCTCATATCCCTCTGGTTGAAAGCAGGGGTCCCACCCAAAGTCTCTCGGTCCTCTGGGTTCCACAATACGACCCTATCAAAGATACATCAGTGGACACGATAAAACGAAGTAAGGTGAAACATTGCCATAAACACTGACAGACCTCTGTTGTCCCCCTGAAGAGTTGGACTGGTTCCTCCTTCCCAGCAGAGAAGGCAAACGTGCAGAGCGCCCACGCTGACTTATCCTCAAACCCCGCCAGCAGCTTATACAAGCCTTGGACAAACAAAACAAAAAGACATTGAAATGACAGAATCGGCGCATATTCAGCATTATTTATGTTCCCCCATATAGAAAGCTGGCCAATTTTGTTTCTTACCTTCCGGTTTAAGTTTGTCCAGAAACCATTTTCTAACAAAAAGAGAGAATATTGGATTCCTATTCGTTCATAACCATCTGGTACTAATTCACTGGTGGGTCACTTCATGCTAGTGCAGCAAATATTATTTAGTCAAATTCAATCTTGTGTGTTAAGGTATTTCTGCCACACTCACATGTAGGGACCAGGCAGCCCTTCCAGCGCCCTGAAGCAGAGACAGGTGTCCTCTACGATCACAGGTCCATCAACCTGAAACAAAACGGACAGCCAGCAATAGAATCACAATCAATTATTAAAGCTGCAAGCAGAACGTCACGGGGGCCAAGCCTAACGCAGACCATCAAGACCCTGATGTGGACCATCAAGACCCTGATGTGGACCATGAAGACCCTGATGTGGAACATGAAGACCCTGATGTGGACCATTAAGACCCTGATGTGGACTATGAAGACCCTGATGTGGACCATTAAACCCCTGATGTGGACCATTAAGACCCTGATGTGGACCATTAAGACCCTGATGTGGACCATCAAGACCCTGATGTGGACGAGACCTTTTTGGTTTGCATACGGTAGAAAATGCTGGAATAGCCTCGGCTTGGATCTGGTGATGGGCGAATAAACTTTCATTTAAGTTTTCAATGTATTACTGTAGTTACTGTATTACTGTAACCCCTATGGTCCTGACTTGATGATATACCATCGATTCACAATATACGTATACTTTGGATGGTGACGAGATTATGGCTTTTAATCAAAACTTCAATGGAGAAAATGAACCCCACTCTTACGCTCTATTACCATTTAATACTTGATACTTGTTATATGAAAATGGTCAATTATCATTGAATAACCAAAAGTACGGAGGTAATCCAACCTGACGTGCTGCCTCCTTACACTTCTGGATAGAAATCTCGTCGGGCTCTCCTTGGTATTCAGGCACTGGAAGGAGTAACAACGAATGTGAAATGTATGCTTTAAATCAATGCACAATATTAAACATCTCTTTTCATATTACTCACAGTCAATCTTCCGGGAAATTAATTTGTATGGAAACTTGTCACCCAGGATCTGAATGACCTGCAACCCAAAGGATGAAGCATAAGACAAGTCCTGTTCGGTTTAATTCACTGGTTAGTAGAGACTAACCTGTACTGGATCAGACTAGTGTCTGAACACACCAACAACACATCAAACACATCCACACGGTACGCATGCTTTCATTGCTTCCATTGCTCTCATTGAGCATCAGATACAACCACGATAATACTCGTACCTCCTCAAGTTTTTTGGCATTTCCAGTGACAAACACCACGGATCTCCCGGCGGGTGCAGCCATGCCGGATTCGTAGTTTTCCAGAGTCTCACCGGATCACGTCCCGCAGGTCCGCCCGCAGGCAGCCAATCACATAACACAATAAGAATATGAACCAATCAACAGTATGTTCCGTACTCTTCCGCTGGAAAACCATCCAATGAGAAAGCAGTGCACCCACAAATATGGTCCGGCTGGATGCATGACGGCTTTCTCCCATGTGTTGAAGAACGCTTAAACATAAGTCGTTATAAGGAGTGTGTTGGAGAACGCTTAAACATAAGTCGTTATAAGGTGTGTTGAAGCCATGAGTCTGTTACCTCGGTCTGCGGAGGAGTTCAGCTCTGCGGAGTACTGGGAGCGCTTCTTTAAGAAGCGAGGGGACAAGTCGTTCGAGTGGTATGGAGACTACAACAAACTGTGTGGCGTGTTGCATAAATATATAAAACTCCAAGACAAGGTAAATAGTCTCTTTCAAATACTTTAATTTCTAATCAGAATTGCCACGGAGTCAATCATACATTAGGATTGTAATCATTCTTCGACAGGTGTTGGTGGTAGGTTGTGGTAACTCTGAGCTGAGTGAACAGATGTATGATGTGGGTTACAAAAGCCTGACCAACATTGACATCAGCGAAACAGTGGTGACACACATGAACCAGAGGAACGCAGAGCGCCGCCCCAATCTCACCTTCCAGCAAGTGGATGCAACGCAGACGCACTATGAGGACGCCAGTTACCATGCCTGTCTGGACAAGGGCACTCTGGATGCCATGGCGTCTGAGGAGGATGGCGCGTTGGCGAGGAGGATGCTCGCTGAGGTTGGAAAATTAACATATACAAGAAAAAAACAGCTATTCATATTAAGGTACAGATAATGTAATGGCATTGGCAATGTACTTATAAGAGACAATCTATCTAGTCTACGTGAAAGTAAAATGTAAGTCAAATGGATCAAATCTGCATACTTTTGAAGGCACAACATGGGTTCATATTGTACATCTGGAGAAACGACGAGCCGTTCCCCACGCCTTCACCTCCGACGTGTGCGCAGGTGGCGCGCGTGCTGTGTGTGGGCGGCCGCTACGTCTGCGTGACGCTGTCCCAGGAGAGCGTGGTGAGGCTGGCCGTGGAGCACTTTGTGTCGCTGGGCTGGGCCGTGAGGTTCCACTGCCTGCAGGAGGCACAGAGCAGCGAGGACTCCTTCGCGCTCCCCGTCTTCATCCTGGTCTGCACCAAGTTCCGCCAGCCCATGGCCGTGCCCATCCTGGAGATGTGTCTGGGGGAGGACGGCCGGCCCCGCCGCCTGCCCGGGGCGGACGGGCTGCTGTCGGCCGTCAGGGAGCTGCAGTCCTACTCGGTGCTGAGGAAGCGGCTTCGCACTCGCACAGACGCCTCCTCCACCCCCTCGCTCACGCTGTGCCACGTCCAGACGGGTCTGCCCCGCTACACGCTCACCATCCAGGACTGTGCTCCCAACGCCAGGGTCCCCAGGGGGAACTACTTTGGGGTCTTTATTGGTGAGCATGTCTGTTTGCTTGATTTGGGTGTTTTGGCTCTTCAAAGAGAATTGTAATTTCCAGGGGATGATAAATGTATATATAATAGGTCACATGTTGTCCCTGGTGAACTGTTTGTATCTCAGTGTTGACATCTGAGTGCGGTCGCATCGCATTGTCGTGAAATCAGGTTTTCTCTTTGGTCCGTCCCAGTGCCTCAGGGTAAAGAGTCCGACTGGCAGTACGGATCCAGCGAGGGGCGGGGCCAGCTCGCCACCAGCGCCAACTTCCGGCGGCTGGTTGTCGTGGCGATGCACAGGGACCAGCTGTACAGCGACATGCAGGCGGTGCAGGCTGAGCTCTCCCAGATGGTGATGGAGCTCGCTCCCCCCGGCATGCCAGAGAACCAGCAGGTAACGCGTTACACGGGGACCTCCCAGCAGCACTCTGGGGATGCGGTTTAATTTCATGATGATCAGGGACAGCCTTTATGGAACGACGCAGTCTGCGAAATCAAAGAACGGCAGCGGTGCCTGAGGGAATAGAAACAAACATCATCCTTTTAATCTGAAATTGATGAGCTTTTCTCAGATTCAAATGTTTTACGCTTTTCATCCAGTACGAGTACAGAGGGAGTACGAGCTTCACTCTGATCAATCTTGATGAGCAACGTGAGACCGTGTGACAACAGCCGGGGCCAGAGGGATCATCACAGTAACTCAAACATGAATATTAGGATGACATCACAAGGCTACCCTTAAGCTGCTGTAGGCAAGATTTGAGAGTTGTGCAGAGCCAGAGGAGAAGCGAGCAAGACTTCTAAACTAAACAACCCAAAATGCCCCCCCAGATATCTCAGTGCATTACACACACTCGTAGCTGACAGATTGCGATGGTTTTTCGAACAAACGACACTCGTATGTATTCTTTTTACCTTAAAGTTTTGGTAAGATGTATAATAATCAAAATCCAAACAGCATGACTCGAATTTGGCACAAATGAGGGTTTGCTCTAGATGCTCCCGATAGATTTAAGGCTTTCTGATTGGTGCTCCTCTCTGCCTGCATGCAGGTACCCTTCCTGTCGGTGGGGGGGGAGCTGGGCTGGAGGGAGGTGATCAGCCGGGGCGTCAGTGAGCTCAGCGGGGACTACTGCGTGGAGGACGTGAGGGGGGAGGACGGACAGCTGTACCGCAGACTGGTGTTCCTCTCCAACGCAGGCCTTGTCCAATCAGAGGGACGCCTCGTCTCCCTCAAGGGGGGTCAGTTCTCCTCTCTGGTTCAGGAAGCTGTTCGTTATGATCTCTATGGCAACGTATCGATGCTATCCCAACATTACCCACAACAGAATGACAACAGAATGACATGACCCTTGAAGGAATACATTTTTGACCTTTCATTCAATAATTCGAATAAATATTAACTTAATTCTCTTAATACATTTAACTTAATACATGCATATATATATTTTATGAATATTGTATGCATTTTGTTGTCTCAATGCTATATTTGAACAAATATGAAAAAATGTAAGCTAGCCTTTTGACAAAGTAATTCCGGTACATTCACCTTCCAGCCGTCTCTATGAGGAAACGTTCCGTGTGTCTTTCAGCGTCGGACCAGAGAAAGAAGAGCAGGAAGAAGGTGAACCAGACAGCGCCTCCAGCCGCCTCCACCGCCGCCCTGCAGGTGGACAGCGGCTTCCTGTGCTGCGCTCACCACGAGGTCATGATCGCTGGCCTCACCATGCTGGGGGTGGGGGCACAGCCGAACAAAGGTGTGTGTGTGTGTGTGTGTGTGTGTGTGTGTGTGTGTGTGTGTGTGTGTGTGTGTGTGTGTGTGTGTGT
>JAOPJL010000017.1:869039-882245 GCA_027123545.1 Trisopterus esmarkii
TAAACTACCTGTCCCTGGTTAAATACAGATAAACTACCTGTCCCTGGTTAAATACAGATAAACTACCTGTCCCTGGTAAATACAGATAAACTACCTGTCCCTGGTAAATACAGATAAACTCCTGTCCCTGGATAAATAGATAAACTACCTGTCCCTGGTTAAATTCAGATAAACTACCTGTCCCTGGTTAAATACAGATAAACTACCTGTCACCGTTTGGTTTTTGAAGACACACTAGGTTTTTAATCAGATTGCCTCCGTTGTTTCTCCCTTCTCGGGAGTTATGTTGACAGTTTTGACCTCGGACGTCTCGTCACTTTATATCATATCAGAATATTATATTACTGTTAAGACCACTATGAGTATGAAAACACGGCGAACCGTGTGTCCAGTATCACAGTATCATACTATGATCGTATCATAGCATGTATGACATTTGCAGTAAAAAAAAAAGAAGTAAAGAAAGTAGTGATAGTTTACTGCAGCTGCCACACGGATGACCCTGGGTGGAGCTGTCATTTCATTGAACTGAAGTTAAGGCAAGGATAAACAGACATATTTCCTGATCAGGTCACTGCAATGTACCAATGCAATGTGCAATGCAATGTCCACAGCAACTGTCAGGATATATTTCCTAACAAAGATTGTTTACAATACAATTGAATGCAGTGACATTTCTGTAAGCATACTTTACATTTAAACCTATTTTAGTCATTTCAAATCCCACCAGAAGATGGAGACAGAGACCCTTTTGTTGACAAAGTAAAAAGGCAATGGGTCCAAAGATAAAATAAAGTAACAAACATGATAAAATACTGACATTTTGTTTTATGTTAAAAACGAATTGAAAACCCACATAGATCAAGAGCTCTGCCAGTGCATCCTACATCATAATGCTGACCGCATTTGTCTGTGTTTCCAATTACCATGAATGTACAGACCAGTAAATAAAGCCAACAAATAACTGTGGGGTCTGTTCTCACATTTGTCGGGACATTTCTACCCTCTCTAGTAGTGGCGATGACCCAACTGCTGGTCAGTAAAGCAGAAATAGACATATGTGACGTGACTCAATAGCTTCACATGCATGGTGGCTGTAACCAGAAACTCAAAGCGGCCACGCGGCTGAAGAGAAGAGGGCGAGTGAAGCCAACTGCTGTCCAGGCGACGCAGCCAGGGAGCCATGCCATGGAGGTGGCCCTTTTCCCTACTCCACTCTCCCCCTGGGTGCTATATGAACTAGGGTTAGCAACGTGGCCCTATTACTTCAACACAGAGCCATGTGGAGAGGGGCCATGTGTAAAGGTTGAAATGGCTATTCAAGGCTGCAGGTGACAGGTAAAGGAGGCACAGATTGGGGAAATTGCTGATGAATGATAGCTGAAAGGGATACGATATCAGAGTAAGTCTGATGGTAACAAGGTTTGAAAAACATGAACTACGAGAAAAAGGCAAAGGTGAAGGCATTTCAGTAACTTATATCACATCAAAGAAGGATATATTCCCAACATCCTATTGCTACAGGCCTGTTTGGAAGACAACACCGTAACATACACATGTTGAGGATTTCTGTGCTCAGTTCGACCCCGTTATGTTTATGTATTCCTGGGATAAATTTGGTGATACAGTAAGATCCTCGCACTGCTCACCTGACATCAGTTAGTCAACACAACAAAATGACCTTTGGCATTTGAGTAAAAATGTATACCTTTTAAGTTTAAATATTTCTATCTCTTTCTGTGTGTATGATTGTGTGTTTATAGGGTGTCCTTGTAGAGTCATGTACAATGCAGCCACGTCCGTTGATCTATTTGTGTACTAGGTGTGTTTGGTTCCTCCTCTTCTCCTGCCGCTGGGGCGACTGTTACGTCCGCATTCTCCTTTTGTCATCAAACAGGGAGCGCAGTAAGTACACCTGAACGCCGGACACCAGCACCATGACCACCATGTTAATGACCGACCACACGTTCACCCGCTCAAAGTTGCTCTCCTGGATGTTGCGGTCCCGCGCCTCAAAGGCCCGCAGCACGGTCTGAATCTGTGCGCTCTTCCCCAGGCGGGCCTTCACGCTGTTGATTGTGTCCTGCAGGGGGAAGGAAATGAGGATAGGGTCAGAGGCGCTTCCTCCAACACACAGGGGCTCTGGGTAAAAGGTGGACCCCAGCTCCATTTCCCTCCACTTCCTGTAAATAGAATTATTGGTAAAAATTGTACGTTTAAGTTGTAATAATGAAGTTTAATCAATAGGGAAATTGTCTTAAATGTGTACTGAAGGATCAACTGCTACTAACAAGCTACCCGTAAGTCATTTTGGAACCATCTGCTAAATGTGTATTTATGCAAAATAAATGTAATGTTTGATTCTGTCTAACAGACTTCAGGGTAGAGAGGCTGCCTGTGTCCTGTGGATAAGGTAAAGCCCCTTATTGATACCGCTACTTTGATTAAAGGTCACACTTTGAGCCAAGCCTGTGCTGAACAGGAAGAATAAAGTATATAGAGGCTCTCTGCCTGGTCATTACAGAAACAAAAACAATGCCCTTTCATTTTACCATAATGCCTTCAACCAATGGAATATGAAAAGGTTGTGACGCCTGATGCAAAAATAGCAGCTGAAGAACAATAGTAAGAGGTTCCGGTGCAATTTGAAATAATTGGCTCAAACTGGCTAGGAGTCCATGAAATGTCTATGGTCTTGATTTTCGCTACATGACCGTGAATTAAATTTGCTCCAAAAGTGTTGGAACGTTCACTCTGACCCCAGACTCTCAACTAGGTCATCCAGTCAGAGCAGTCTGCCACAACCAAGGCTGAATAACAAATATAACGAGCAAGACACATTTAAACGACTGCACCTCATGAAATCTAGTCAGTGGAAGGAATCTAGTCAGTTCTCCTTCTTAAAATATAACATTAAGTGCTCTCACACACTTGTTGCAGAAAAATGTTTTGCAAATTAAAAATATAATGATTTGTTCAATATTTATGTCCTCCACAGAGTTGATTCAAGTCAGGAAAACTTCTTACCATTATGTCTTCCAGTTTCATGTCCAGCATATCTGTTCCATGAACATACTCCTTCCAATCATCGTCGTTGTCTAAATCTTGATCCATGTTGTCCAGGATCAGCTCAAAGAAGATGATCTTCTCCGATATGGAACTGAATGTGTTGTCAAAGCAAAATGCGTAATCTCCATCCTCCGTTTCAACTCTAGAGGAAAAACAAACAGGTGATTGGCATAAGCGATGACGATGCTGGTGGTGATGGTGATGAAGGCTTCTGATTACAGGTACATAAAACTAACGTGTGCACGCCATCTGATTTGCGATAGTCACTGAAAATCACATGACCAGTGGGAGAAGAGATGTGGAAGTCAACATCCAGGCCTGCACCATCTAACACCTAAGATAGAGGAAAAACAGACACTTTTGAATAGCACTACACGATATACAAGATGTTAAATACAAAACTCTAGAGTCGAGACCCTAACCCAAAATCTCAATGACATACATAACAATGTTGGGAGAAGAGGTGTTATAACGCCTGAACGAAACTATTTTCGTCGAAAAACAACACATTTTAGGGTACATTTCAGACCACACACTCCATTGACATCATGCATAGTGAAACAACCTCATGCACACAGAAAGTATTGGTGAAGTATGTATAACCAACTATTTTCTGAAATGGCACCTGACCATGGTAACATCAAGTTTTTATAATCTTATTTAAAAAGTAAACACTTATTTGGCTGAAGAGCATCGGGCTGATAGATGTCCATACCAGTGTTCGCGAATTGACTTTACTTGTAGTTCCATCTTAACAAAACTGTGCTGCGTTTGTGTTGTTAAGTACTATCAGAAAACATTAATGTCGATATAAAAACTTAGAAGCTACCTGGTATTCTATCTCCAGCGACGCATCTTTCTTCATGGTCTGGTAGAAGCATTCCCTCCGACCGGCGGGCAGAGTGAACGTGAAGTCGCTGTCAAAGGACTGCGAGAACGCGGCCAGCGCAACAAACCGTGCGGAAAAAGCAACAAAAACTAGCGATAAATCCCAGAACATCCTAATAACCCTCATATTAAAAGAACTATAAACAATCTGACAGCCGATACGATGTATGAACCCCGCTGAAGTCCCTGTACTAGTGCTCTAACTTGTCCCTGTACTGGTGCTCTGAAACTTGTCGGACAGCTCATCAGTCCTCAGCACAGACTGATCTGTCAGGACCCCGCCTGTACAAACCTAGTCAAATATTTTAGAAGTAATTACACATTCTCTTTTCTGTTCTTGTATTTGTTTTTTTGTGGCCACAATTATTCAATATTTCGTGGGACGGTATAACATTTCATGAAATGATCGCTCTGGCTTTGGGTTTACAGTGATCTCTGGGAAATGAAGTTCCATGTTCCCTGGACCAGGGAAATTTACATTTTCTAAGTAGAGATTGATTTATAATTCATTCATTCATTCATTTATTCATTGCTGCTATAATATATTGCTGCTGTACTACAGTGACTTTTCCCAGTGGCTATGTTAAAAAAAATAAAATACACAATTGAGGAAACATTCGTCTTTCCAAGATTGATAAAGCGACCTACATCTGAGAATTCCAACAAGATTCAGCCCAAAGATGACGCAAAAAACGGCAGCATGACCTGCAGCAGTGGAATTCTTTATTGACTCATGTACAAAGGTAAGCATACGTGTTCACGACAGAGGGCAGAGGAGCTTTTTAATGTTTAGTTGCGGTAGTCAATTGAATATTACGCAACAGATGTTGATGTGAGATGTAATGCTTAACGTCTAGTAGCCCGGTATTTGGATGCATACTTTAAATTGATATAAATTAAAAACTTCGTTTAAAAAAAACGAGGCAACAAATAAACAACCAAAACAATACAAACACAAAAACATCAACAAAACATGAAGAAGCTTTTGCTGTGTTTAAGTATCGGCACATTACACTGGCTGATATATTTTAAATGACTTTAAACAATATATTGTATGCAGTCTGATTGGTGACCCAGAGGAATGATCTAAAAAAGCCACACAAACCTCCTTCTATTATTATTAGATTATCGAATAGTTATTATTGATAAAATCACAATAATATTTATCATCAATAATATTATTATTCTTATCATTACGACTACTACTACTACTACTACTACTACTACTAATACTACTTCTAATAATAATAATAATAATAATAATAATAATAATAATAATAATAATAATAACAACAATATTAATTGACACCGAAATGAGAAATTGTGCCAAGTGTTTCGTCATATTTGATCAGAAGGAGTCAGCACTCATTACTGCTCACCGGTCTGAGGAGTCCTGTCATTAAATCGGTGACGCGTCCACTTCCAGCATGGCAAGTCATCTGAGGGGGCGGGGCTGCAGCAGAATCTTTTTGCAATCTCTCCCCTGTGATTGGTCCGTTAAACTACAAGTCCGATCCCATTGGTCAGTCGCGCGGAGAGGCTGCGCTACCCAGAAGCTTGCTATCGGGCAACTGCAGAAGAGACCGAGCAAGCGAGAGGCGAAGAACGTCTGATACAATGAAATTTAGAGCTAGTCAGCTGTAGCTTTGACCAACACATCTCCATGAATGTAGTTTAAAATGTGCGTTGGCTCTCAGTCGATACGTCATCATCGTCCGTAGCCGAGTATCCTCGACTCGTTAGAACAATCCCCCAAAGAGCGAGGATGTTGGTCCCCGCGGGAAGATAATGAAGAGGTTGCGCGGTTTGTTGGTGTGCCTCATTGTCGCTCTCCTGTGCTGGTAAGCTAAGCGAACCTTTGCATCAGTGTACAAAATGTGGTTGACATTACATTTCTTTTGTCACACAGAAGTGTATGAGGATAATCTTCATAATTTCTGCCCTGACGGTGGGTCATGTTCTGCCTCATATTTCATATCTTCATGCTAACCTCATAGCTGGTCGGGGTGTGCTGGGGGATGGCTGCTTGGCCTTAGTTAGGCTGGCTCTATCTATGTGTTATTATCAAGACTAACGCTTATTTGACCCGTAAACCAAACCGTTGAGTAAACCTGAAGCATTCGCATAACTTGGAGGTTCGGCAGTAAAGGAGAGGAACCAGCTCGCTGGCCTCACTGACCTAGTGCGCTGGTGGATGGATGGGCGCAGTACGTTCATATACATGAACGCTTCTGCGTGGTCGTGTAGAAATCCAACCTTTCCCTGATGTCTAAGCTATGTTGTACACCAAGTCTTGATCTGAAAGGATGATAAAAGGAGCATGCTTTGCAGGAAGTATCGATGCAGAGTACATCATAACAAGTGAAAGTCAGTCTTATGAACAGCTAGCTACATATCTGTCATTTTTCTTTTGGTTCTACCAAGCATTATGCTTCATATTTTTCAAGCTCAAGGCCTGTAGTGCTTATAGATAATTAATGGACTATTTTAGCTTCATGCATAAGTGATGAACTGCTGTGGTAGAGTGGAAATGCTATCTAGTTTATGTAAATAAAACACTATCTATTATACTTGGTTATCATAACAATGTAAATATATTTCTATTAGACCTGTTATTTGCTTACCAAAGCAGATAAATGCTTGCTTATTGTAAACTCGATAGCTTATCGAGTTTACATGAACAAACATTGTTTGCCTTTTAAAGGAATATGCTTTTGCCCTTTTTGTTTTAGTTTATCCTTTTGGTTGCCAGGCACGTTGCCACCCTTTTGTAAATTTGTGTTTATAAATCTTTTTTTAAACTTATTTTTCTTCAGCGATATTCAATATTTAAACCAGATAATTTTTGTTGGACAGTAAGATAGCAGTTAATGGTTGGAGGGTTTCCAGAGCAAAAACAAGACAGCCCTCTTATCTGCTCTCTGCCCGACCCAGTGAGGGGGAAACGTGCAGAAGCTGCAATAATGACGAGGCTAGTCGCTAACGTAAATATTCAATTAATTAATTAATCAGTCCAAGGAAAAGTTGGTGTATTCCTAATGATATAGCTTGACACCTGCATGACGTGTGTTGTTGAGAGGCTGTCCCCACAAGGGGCAGGACGACTTCTTCTATTCCCTCTTCATTTGGGGAAAGACGATATTAGAGTAATGCCAAAGAGACCACTTTGGTTGTTTTCCATTCTGTAGAACATTTTCACTTTCCCACAGTCATATCCATGCACCCACTGAACTTAATGTTGAGCCCCCCTTACTTGTGTGTTGCTGTCCTATTCCTGGTGGCGAGTGTACCAGATCGTCACACTTCCCGGGACGTACAGCACTGAAAGGAGAGAGGGGAGGTGACTTGATTTAATGTCCATGATGTTTTTAAAGCATGAACTGGGTCCTTAATCATAAGCAACTGTTGGGAAGGTACTGTGTCTGCCTCAAAGAATACAACTCGCTTGACTATTACGGATGTGTTTTTGCATTTCCTAAGTTAGCACTCTCAGCCGGCATGTTCAGCCTTCCTGTTTTATTCTAATAATTGCATTTGGCCAAGTATCAGAAGATGCCAATTTCAAATCTCAAGCTGCATTCGCTGCTTCACTGACTTTGCTTCAGTTCTTGCTGGGCTTGCTTGTGTTTTCCTGCTTTTGCTTCATGGGCTGCTCTGCATGCAGCAGTGTGCATAGAGGTTTACTGTTGTCGTAAGGAGCACAGTTTAGCAGGATAGGTGCATTCCTCTAGTCCCAAAGTCAACAACAGCGCCCTGCGCCGCTACGTACGCCCCCCCGCGTGCTGCTGGTTTCTGCGTCGGTCTCCGTAGAGAAGGCTGCCTGAATATGGGAAATCCTGTTGTGACGGTTAGGACTCACCTGCCTCAGGGCACCTATCCATCTAACCACTGCATCCTATCAGGGGCCCCCGAGGTGACTCATGACAGGAGTCTCATGACAGAAGGCCCCTTCTGCCACGTTCTGTGGTGTTTGTACCCTCCTCGCTCCCATTAGTGACCTGCTGCCACTTCTCTTACTCTAGTGTTGAATTTAAAGTTATATTCATGCACTGGGGCCAGAGAGAACCTCGTTACCATCCTACGATGGAACGCCTGCTACTGGGTTCTCCAAATGTGCGTTATTATCAGGAAAGGCTGGGACTCGTTTCAGTCGTAGGGGTTCAGCGGCGAGAAGCAAAAGAGGGTCAGAGACATCTGCTAGAGGGAGATCTGTCCCCGGCAGATAATGCTTTTTCTAATTCTTAATGAGCAAACGTCATATTTATTTCATTTGTTGTGTTCCTCTCACTACGGGCACTGTTAACTGGCATACATGGCTCATAGGACGTGCAAGAGCAGAGCTTTGGTTGATGAAGCTGGTTGTGGATAATGCTACACTTCATAACCATCTTACAGCCTAGGCCAGAGGAGGGCATTTAAAAACCCTTTGTGATATCTTTTCTATGTGTTTAAGTTATGACTAGCCATTATGTCATCCAAATGTAAATAGCATAAATATTGCTGTGTAACTATGACTTCTCTGTTTACCGCAAGAATTGATTTTTCTGCATTGAGAGGTTTGTGAGTGTGTTGGTGCTGGTCTCTCATAGCCCATGGTCAGTCCTCAGATGTTGGTGAGTGTGTTGGTGCTGGTCTCTCATAGCCCCTGGTCAGTCCTCAGATGTTGGTGTGTGTGTTGGTGCTGGTCTCTCATAGCCCATGGTCAGTCCTCAGATGTTTGTGAGTGTGCTGGTGCTGGTCTCTCATAGCCCATGGTCAGTCCTCAGACTTGCGGATGTAGGCAGCACAGCACAGCTCCAGTAAGATAACACCAGGACAGCTTTCTGCTCAACCTGTTCTTTTCTGTTGAGAGAAACGTGGCCTTTAAAGCCTTCCAGTCAAATGTTGTGGTGTTTGCACACCCTTGTATTCAGCAACCTTGTTTGAATGTTGAAAATTCCCACTCTGCATACCTGAGTATACACAAATTAATCAATCAATAAACATCAAGCAACAACAAAAAAACGGGTTGAAGACTTAAATAATGTATCCCACCCAGATTTCTATACAGGCTTGAGAGCAAACACTAACTATTCCTTAGTCCTGTGCTCTTGAGTCTTATTCGGTGTTCGTGGGCTTCTTCCTCATTCACGATGTGAGGACATAATGTTCAGAAACACCAGGCCCTATAGGTAATGACCCTCTGCCCCCACTCGTAAACAAAAAAAAAAAAAAAGAGAAAAGGATGTATGGACCCTGGCCTGCTTGTATATGTACCCGGTTAGCCTCAGCTTTGTCACAAACAGGAATCTTTCCTGTTCTCATTGGGTTGGACAGAAGTGGTTGGCATTGCCCAGTGGTTGGTCGGTCTTTGCCTGGCACGTATCCATTCAATTGATGGTGAGCAAGGTGCTCTATCATTTATTGATGTAGTGCGTTGATGTTAAAACGGTATTGGTTGTGTAATAAACGGTATCGGTGATGGCATGGTTAAGTAGTATGTATTTTGCGTGCACTTGATTTCACTAAGCTCTTTCTGGGGATTGGCTCAGTGTCGTGCTGTCATGCGGTGATCGGCCGAAAGGGACACGCATGAGATGGAAGGTCACTAAAGCACTAGTGCACTTTATTAGCTAACTGCAGCCTTTTGGGCGCACACTCCTCACCATCTCTTTGCTGCACTCTCCCCTCTCTAGGATCTATTTTCCTGGAATGGGTCGCATGTATGCCTTCCTACACGTGTTTAATTTCAATCACTGTATACACACAACACTGATAATGTTGCTTATGCTGTCCCTTTTTTTTACTGACCACCTTCACTGCGTTCAAGTCTTTAAATGTCCTGGGTGTGGATGAGTTAAACAATGCGCTGTGGTATTTCTCCTCTGGATTTATTCTGGTCCTGCTACATTGGCAGCTCCCGGCCACATTCTGTATCTGCTCCCAGTGCTGTAGGTCTGGTCTACGTGGGGTCCTAATCAACGCCTCATTGCAACACAGCCATTCCATTGGTGGGATTGTCCATATGGTGTGCAATAGGGTATCAAGGCACATGGGATTT
Source organism: Trisopterus esmarkii (assembly GCA_027123545.1). Classification (NCBI taxonomy): domain Eukaryota; kingdom Metazoa; phylum Chordata; class Actinopteri; order Gadiformes; family Gadidae; genus Trisopterus; species Trisopterus esmarkii. The sequence goes on from JAOPJL010000017.1 coordinate 879,037, forward strand.
TTCTGCCTCTTGGAACGAATGGGCTGTTCGAATGGGATTATTTTTTTATGGATTATTTTATATTTATTTATGTAGTCTGTTATATTATATTATTATAGTCAGTCAGCGTCTGCACTGGTTCACGCCTCCTGTTGTGTTGCCTGCACATGCATTACCATGAAGCTGTTATGTTCCGCTATGCAGTAAATATGAACGTGAATCTTGTGTATCTTCTGATCAAGGCAAGCATGACCGGACAGACGCAAGCATAGAAGGAGCTGCAACTTTGTGTCAAATCGTTATCAGCTATATGAGGATTTATCAACTATTTACTTAAGTAAATATTTGTCAATGGACAATGATATTGACATTTTAATGTCAATGTCGTGCTCCAATGATGCTTTTTAGGGAATGTTCAAAGGAGTCGAGATGAAAAGGGGGCAATGCAAATCACATTGACTTGTTCTAATTCCAGTTCCCATCCCCCGGAGCGCGGCCTTGAACACACACTGACTTCGTACTGATTAACACGCGTCCATTAGGTTCCCTCAAGCTCTTTGTAAATTCAAAAAATTGCAATTTCTAAAAATTGAATGGGCGGTCCTCGCTTGCAAATGTTATTTATTGTTGTTGTTGTCGTAGCCTAACTTATTGCAGCACACTGGCCTTAATCCATGGGACACAGCCTGGACTGGCATTGTGGGTTCTGCCGTTGTTCCAGACCGCTGCTCCAGCACACGGCTGGGCTTGGTGAAAGGCCCTTGTTGTAGGGGCCTGCCGACCTGCTTGGAACCTCGCCTACATGTCACACCAGGACTCAAAATGTTTCCATTGCGTTTGTTTATTGTAACCATTACTTACATTTTTGATGCAACCATATTGGTATGTATGTATACAAAGGATTTTCTATTCACACTTACTGACTGACTTTGAATTCTGATGCAGGTGTCTTTTAATGACCACGTGGGTCTGGGTTGCTTAAAGGCCAGTTTGCCAAGACTGCAGCCCAGGTTAATTTTTGACATTGTCTTATGTTGACACGGAAACCATGCATGATTTCCAGTTTTCTCCAATTCTCCACAAATCCACAAGTTTGGATACTGTGCTCACGAGCCACTGTGTATGCACTCTGCTCACTGACTTAGACTGGGGAATACTGTGTTTACTGGCCGCTGTGTATGATCTAGGGATGTGCATTTCTGGCAAAAATATTATTCTATATTCGCTGAAAAATAATCGAATAATATTCGAAAATCGCTCAATCAAGAACCCCCACGCACACACGCACCTCGGATACACGCAAGTGCAATGACACAGGGAGAGGCTTTTATGACTTGTATGAAATCAATCTGTTTATTTCAACAACTGCGCCAACATTCAACATCAAAATTATTTCAACGTTGCTTAGCAACCGAGGACGCTATTCACCACCGGAAGTTGTGAAGGCCGATGACAACGGAGCGTTCAACAGCATTGAGAAGAGCCGTGTAATAAATATTGATAGTCACATTTATTATTCGATATTCTACGTGACTCCGACTATTCGACTATTCGACGATCGTTGCCCATCCCTAGTATGATCGCTGACTTAGAGACTGGGGTGTGCAGTCAGATAAGCCATCTGTGTTTTAGGCAGAGTAATAATTCAGAGTTCTGACCGCAGAGACATATTTTCAATAAAGTGTTGGAGTTTTTAACTGAATGGAACGTATCTCAGAGATCAGTTACTGACTCAAACCAGTTATATCGATGTATGTAGAAGGCTCCAATAGTGCCAGAAAACTACAGCTGTGTCTGTCTACATCTAGAACAATTAATCCTGTGTCTATGCAAACTGCCTGGAGGCCGGAGACATAGGAGATCAAACCAGCCATCTTTCAGCTGAGTTGAACGCCCGCACCATTACACTGTAAAATACTGACATTCTCTCTGTATTAAATTACTATTATTTGTCCATGATATTCCAGAAAAAAGGGAGAGAATTGTAAACCTCTACTTCTAAGTGTATCGGCCTAGTTCTGTGAGAAAGTAAATCATTTGCAGGACCCCAACTCTTATTTCAGGTGATCAATAGTCTTCTGGCCAAAGGTGAGAATTGGATCCTAGCCAATAGCCTCGGGTCTTGATTTGAAGGCGAAAAAGTAGTTTACTGTGAGGCTGTAATGGTTTTAACAGGATGGTGATTGTTGACTTGAAAAAGCAGGGACTTTTGCCTACACCAAAGGTGTATGCGTCAGGTTATTTTGCCCATACTGTTATTATATTTAAAACATAAATGTGTATTGGTTTTTGGCACAGGCATAACTAGCGAATGCTATAGATTACAAAAAATGTCTATACATTGATGTATATCTTGTATTCTTATCTCTTCTCCCAAAAGAACACAATGTTCTTTTTCCTCTATGGACGGCTCCTTCCCTACCACCCGTTCAGCCCCCACCTCACTGCTTATTGTCCTGTCTTCATCTTACTTTAGTCGCTCTCTGCCCATGATTTTTTTTTTTTTTTGGGGTGTGCAACAACTTCCCAATTGTGGAACTGGTTGTGGCCTGAATCCACAGCCCACTTCGGGGGGGGGGGTTCCGTCAAGGATGACTCGGGAACATTATGTACTATAGCCAGTGAGGAGGAGGGGCTTTCAGGACGCTTTCAGGCAGTGTTGTAGCCAATCTACAAAGCCTGCTGACAGCTCGCCCACATACAGCGGACATATAGAATGTACACACGGACGTTATGACCTCTGTAGGGTATGTTTAGATAGGGTATGTTTAGTCAACCACAATGTTTTGCAATGTTTCTCCCTATACGAACAAGCGTGCATTGTGAGCAACAGCAGCCCCAATTATATGAATGAAAAAAAACTGCACTTCATTCATAATTGAGCAGTTTCTACTTTCTACTAGTAATTTAGCAGTTATTGTGTGAAAAATTAAACAGAATCGTAATACCATTGTCTAATTAGTCTCATGCCACCATCCCATATAGATAGATAAGACTTTGAGGGGGGCTTCAGGGTCTTTAATGACGATGTGTTGTTGTACAAACCAGTCATCATCATCAAGGTGGGGGGGGGGTGTACGTTTCATGAGTTTCTGTTCCTCTGCTCGGCCTGCTGCTCAGCCTGCTAATGCATGTGCACTGAATTCATGTCTGAGGTGAATACACACACACACACACACACACACACACACACACACACACACACACACACACACACACACACACACACA
>JAOPJL010000017.1:882345-898283 GCA_027123545.1 Trisopterus esmarkii
ACACACACACACACACACACACACACACACACACACACACACACACACACACACACACACACACACACACACATGCTTTAATGCGGCGAGCAAGTGGCTTTACCCATCACACATTGTTATACCGCATGACTGCGTCCTTAGTTGTCCTACTCTCTCGCTTTCCCTCGCGCTCTCTGGGATGGCGTTCCGAATCCTCGTTCCCGGCGCTCCCCAAGGCTCTTTGATCCCCACCGACTGACGGCTGCTATTCTTCCCACTGTTCAGCCTCAGTCTGCCCCGGACCCAGTGGGGGGCTGGGGCTTTGTCTAGGTGTGCGCTGAGTGGCTTTGACGTGAATGAACCCTTATCCAACCACGTACGATTGTATATTATGTTGTATTTTCTTCACCTTGTGTCTGAATCATTTTTGGAAAGAAAAATCACTGGCTGTGTCGGAGCAGAAAGTGTTTACCGTTAGCTTCCATTCTCTCCCCACTTGACTTCATTATTCCCCCTGCCCCCGGTCAGGTGCCACCATCAGAGGAGCATGGGACCACATCAGAAGATCAGCTCCTTGGGGGACAAATGCCTGTCTATGAGTCAGTAATGATTTGCTCTTTAACAGGGATGTCCTAACGTCAACCGGAGCACATCCGGCTGGGGCTTAGTGAGTCAGCCCCCCGGGTGACGCAGGGTGTTTTGATTCTGGGTCTAGCTCCGAGGCAGAGGCAGGCCTGTTTATTCATGCAGCGCTACAGAAAGACCGGCTCTAATGTAAACCGAATGCAGTGAGATGGAGTCGTGCGTCACACGACATTGTGAGACTGGGATCCTGAGGAGAGGACGACAAGGTTCTCCCATTGTGTGTCATTGGAATTGAATTTGCATTTTGATGTGTCAATCAATGTGCCTCTCCCCATATCCAGTAGGATAGCCTCGCAGCGATAGGGGCATTATCGCGCCCTGTTGCTCATACCTGGGCCTCTTTTGTTAGCTTGGTTGAGGTGTGTTTGAGATAAGAGTCTTCCACATGTTGTTTTTTCTGTTTTCCTTGTCGATGTGGAGCCATTGCATCACCTGCTGTCATCAGGCATGTGGCCGCTGTGCTGATAAGCACTGAGACAGATTAATTTGGGTCAGTAGAGCTAATCAGTAGTGGTTGTCTCTATTGACATTCATTCATGTACAGTCTTCTCATCTTCAAAAGGCCAAATCTTTAGTACGACACACATCTTCAAATGTGGAATGCAATGTTGTGGTTGTATGTGGTGGATCTGTTCATGGTGTAGTTTCTTCCTTTGGGAGTGTGTTTTTATGTGCACGAGTCGGAGGGAGCTCTTCAGCTGAGCCAATGTGTGCTCCAGCAGCTGAGGAGATGTGCCAGCAAAGGGGAGGATTACTGAGGCTCAGCAGGCTTTGGGACAAACTGCTGCTGCTCAAACCTCATTCTATATCCTTGTCGTGCCACTATGCTAGTAGGGATTGGAGCAGGCTCTATGCTTGGATCCTCCACGGCTGTACTGCGTCTCTGCCGCTTCCTCCAAGCAGTTCAATCTTTTCTTGTCAGCCTGGCTGAAGCCCGTCCCCTACTTTTTACCAGCAGGCCCTGCCATCGCTCTGCGTCCTGTGCCCCGCCCCCTATCTCCACGCCTTCGCCCACGTGGCGGCTGGAACTTGCGTTCTGTGTCGTTATTTCACTCTGGCTCTCTGTTCACAGTCAGCTGTTTTGTAGAAGGAGGAAGCACTTCAGTCCACACTTCCTCTAACGTCTGCTTCATGAGCAAGGATTTATAGTTAGTGAAGTGTTTTTTAGCTGCTGCAATGCTATGGCTTACTGAATGTTTTAATGCTTGATTTGATGTACAAATGTATTTTCTGATTATAATTTCTCACGGCTATTTACGTCCTCCACGTCCCCTACCTGTAGAACCCATATACAAACAGCCTGAGTGTTTTACAGAGTGCAGCAGAGAATCAGCTATACACTAATGAGAGATTGGAACCACCGTGTAAAACACAGTGGTGTCTTCAGTTTGAAACAAAGTCATATTCTTCATCAATAATGAAACAAAGTCATATTCTTCATTAGTTTTGCTCTCATGCGCTGCGTGTGCGTCCCTTTCTGAGTGTGTTTGTGCCCCTTTAAACACGGCTAGCAGAGTTTAATGGGCTTAGCGGTAAGCTGATGCATTCATAGATACGATGTAAACTGGTTTGAACACGGTTGATTTGAAGTCAGCGTGTGTGAGTGTCTGCCCTGCTTGCTGTGCAGTTGGCCATTTGGGCCAGAACTTCAGCTTATCTCTGGAGCTTGAAAGATACACGACCGTTGCAATGGTGACATTGCATTTATCAGAATACACCGTGACCTAGGCATGTGTGAGATACAAAGATGCAGGGTTATACACTGCTTCTGAAGCAGGTTAGTCCCTTGAAGTAAATGGCAAGCGTGAGGAATGGAGGGCATTCACATAGTCTGCCAGAAACTTTTCAGACAGGCACTCTCACACTGCCTGTCTGTGTGTCTGTGTGTCTGTGTGTCTGTGTGTCTGTGTGTCTGTGTGTCTGTGTGTCTGTGTGTCTGTGTGTCTTTGTGTCTGTGTGTGTGTGCGCCAAATCTCCAGTGTAACAGGGACTGGCGGAAAGCTTTGTGTCACTGGGCAAACATCCTGCCAGTGAGCAGGGAGCAGCGTGGTAGGATAACATACCAGATGTATAAAAAAAGCTGCAGGTGGATTAAGCTTCCCCGTCCGGTCATCGGTCCGGTCAGTTGGTACCGCGGGCTCCTGTTGATGCAGTACGCTTGTTTTGCTGTGTGAGAGCGGCAGGCTCCCAGGCCAGCAGGGTATTCCAGGGGATTTGGCTGCATCCAGCACACAGACTTAACTCTTTCTAGTTTGGTAGGAGACAACAGCAAAGGGCTTTGTAATTTGATGCGTATATAATTATGGACTGCTGGTAGGCTCAGTGCTTTGTTTCGCTGCCCAAAGGGATAATCATTTGGACATACGGTGGATTTATTGAAGGATCAATTATTATTAATTGTATTAGTTTTTACTCCGTTTGCCACGTCGTCGTACTCGGCTGAAGCAAACACCCTTCTTGCTCCTCCTACTTCCGTTAATAATATGAATGTGAACCGACTCATCGGCAATTTAATCAGCCAGCCTGTTAAACCCAGTTCCCATAACGCAAATGCAATACAGAATTGTATTTTAATCAATCAAAGGGTTATATTGTTAAATATGCAGTCCACCTTTTGAGACAGGGTTAGGGTTAGTTGATGAGAATTAACTAAATCTTGGAATGCATTATTAGCAGCACGCTCATTAATGCAAATAACCTACGTAGTATTTTAGGATGGCAAAATAATATTGTCTGAAAAAGGACGTGCGAGGGAAGAAGGAAAAGGGGGCTCTGCTAAAGTAGAACAGGATGGATGGCTGAGGAGGGGAGGTGGAGAAGAGCAGATATTTGTAGATCTGCTGAGTCATGAGTCTTGCGTGAGTCTGGCCTGAGGCTCTTCCTGAGCTCGCAGAGCTTGCATTGGTGACGTTCCGGGTTGTAGGACAACACTTTGTCTCCCTGATGTTTCTGACCACGCTCTCCCTGGGCCTCCTGAGACCGGCCTCCTCAGCTCCTCCAGCGTATTCCTACTCATGTGAGGTTCCTCCCCCACCCTCAGGGTTGCATAAGGACCAGAAGTAGGTCAAACCCCGCCTCCCAAAGGGCACGCAGCACATGCACACTCGCACATTCCCCCCCCCCCCCCCTATTTTTATTTTTTTTATTTTTAATTTAACCTGGGAGAAAAAGCACATTGAGATAGATATCTCTTTAAAAGTAAGACCTGCTAAGGTAGCATGGTATGCTAAGGTAGCATGGTATGCTAAGGTAGCATGGTATGCTAAGGTAGCATGGTATGCTAAGGTAGCATGGTATGTTAAGGTAGCAGCTTGGAGAGACGGGTTCATGCTTTTTCTCAAACAGGAGTAATGGTGGCCCTCTTCTCTTTCACCGTTGACGGTGATGGTGGGGGAGGGGAACACTGAGCTTGCTTTGTCTATTTCACTGTGGAAGTTGAAAAGCTATGTTTTGTTTGGACATTCATTGATTAAATTGTGGTTTATTCATCATCCAATGGCAATGCCCGATTCACAGAAGGCTGCAGTATAACTCCTGTATTTGCAATAAGGTATAACTTGCTAAGTAATGTGTGATTAGTGATAATTTTCTTCTTGTTTGGCTTTTATTGTTTGAGTATTATTGAGTAAAAGAAGCACGTTTAAGGGTTCTGTGTCGGTAGGAGACGGCAACAAGAATAGTTTTCAACCGCTCTGTACCGCGACGTATTAATTGAAAAGAAAAGTAGGTGTTTGAAGCAAATAAGTGACGCCGAATTGTAGGGTGTTCTAAGCCGCAAAGTCTTTTTGCCCAGTTCTCCATCTCAACAGTAGGCTAGATCAGTGCGAAAAGACTCCAACCAAACATTAACAGCCCCCCGTCAACTTGCAATGAGTCTTCCAACAGAAATCAATACGATGTACAAAATGCCAGAATTTTGACAGAATCTGTATTTGGCTACGATACTTGATTTGAGACATCAACAAACACCACGAACCACTTGGTGAGTTGCACATTTCTGAAAACAAACATTTAGAGTTGTTTTAAGGACCGGTTTGTGCATGCCCGTACCCAGCCATTCTGAGGCAGGCAGGGCGATTCTAAATGAGCCAAATACCCGAGAAAGGACCAATAGTCAAAATGTTGGTGTCAACCAGACAACCTAGACAACCCAGAAAGGGGGCTCAATGTTCATTGTAATAAATTTAATGAAAAAGAAGAACGCGACATTAGACAAAGCACAATAAAGGAGGAACGTCGAAGATGGACAGCAAACTCATCAGTTACCTCATATTGAAGCGAACAGGAGGCAGGCTATGGCTGTCTGACAGACTGATAAACATTGCAGGTTTCGGTGTGATGTGTTCTGAGTTTATTTATCTTCTGTTTGAGCGTAAGACCCAGAGCCGGGGGCTCCCTGTCAGACTCCCCTGTTGACGGCACGCTGACATGAGAGTCCATCTGCTGTGTGCTTGACAATGATGAATGCTCCAGAGGAACCGCTCCAGTTACCCAGAAGCACAGGGTTGTGTTGCTATTCCTATATCCAGGAAGAAGACCCATCTTCTCATTGTATATAGGTGGGACTTGTATATTTTTAAAGGCCTAGCCACGGCCTGTAGGGTCTGTGTTCAATTTCTGAACTGCGCATTTCCTGCCTGAACTTTTCTTGATGCGTTAAACGCTGCGGCCGTCAGAGGAGCTCCTAATGGCTTCCTCCCCGCTAGGCGTTAACGGGCCTTAAGCTGCACTCTGTACGTTTACTAGCTTTACTTTTCCGTCCCCTCTGTGGATTCACACAGACACCACCACACGGGTTGTAAAGAGTAGTGTTGCGTTCGCCACAGTCTCTGCCTTCACTGAGAGATGAGGACCAGTGCGGGGTTTCCCAGAGCACTCTACAGCTCAGACGGCCGCCTAAGCCACACACGCCTGCCGCCTTGACTAATACGCTATTTTTTATTGTTGTAAATATTATAGTATAAAATAATCTAAACTTCATTCACTCTCTGTGTATATGTCAGGCTTCAGGGCAACAGGCTGCATGATAATTTGCAGAAATGGTCCACCTGTGAAAAATTACTGCCTGGACTCGATATCCTGTTGGCCTCTCATTGAAAATATATTGAGGGCTGAGGATTCTCGGCTCCAGGCTAAAGCCTTTAAGCTCGACTTGGAGCTGGGACAGGGGTGGTTCTCCTGATGACACGTGCCCACACAAGCATACAGAAAGCAGTAGATTTGGGTATTGTTGTGCGCTACACAACAATACTGTGTAGCGGATCGACAAAACTATTGCTTATACTGGCAGCATACACTGACATTATTTTATGCGCTGAAGGTATTTTACACCATTGTTGCCTCAAATCACATAAAAGCAACATAAAAATAATTTTGTTTTTGGAAGGTCCTGTGTTTCTTGAAGACGTATGGTACCTTGTATGACACCTGGCTGAATATTATTTATTATCATGACAATATTGTTTTGGTGTACAAGATCTTTCCAAGGTGATGTAAAATTATAATGATACCAAATGCATGGTTTCCTTGTGCTTGATGTCTTCCAGGTGCCCCAGTCATTATGTGTATAGTTCAGAGCAAAGCGTGCCCGGTCCAGCTCAGTCTGGTGGGGACCCGGACCCTGAGGTCCACGGCCGGACCCTGGAGGGAGAGCTGGAGCAGGAGTCCACTCAGCACCAGGTTTGTCCTGGTCCTTGTACAGTGTATATATATGTCGTCATGGAAACAGCTCTCACTTCTACACTGAAGTTGAATGTTGTACATTGTGATCAGAAGATAATGAGAGAAGCAATCGATCAATTACATTTTTCGGTCTGACATTGGTGAGGCCTTTTTCAAATCAGACCGAAAATCTGTGTTTAATTTATGTTCAGATTCAAATGTATTCTCGTTCAACAGTGTTGGTTCATTTAACAACCGTGTGTAATGCAGGAACTAGCCCCCTTCTACACACTAAAGCAAACGTTCAGCCGGCGGTCGTTATCCCATTTTATCCTATTAACTGCAACAATGACCTCAATGCTCAGCAATATTTACAGGCCCTCTGTCCCAGTTGACGCAGGGTAAGGGGAGCTGAAGGAGCTCTGGTCTTATTGGCCTAGTTGTCAGCATTTAAGAGAAGGAGGGTGTTGCTAGGTGAAGAGATGGGGGGAGGGGGCCCCCCCCCCTCCCCCCCATCTCTTCACCTAGCAGCAGCTGATCACGTCTGGGTAGAAAGCAGTGAAGTGTACATTGGATTATAGGAAATAAACTCTCGGATCAGCCTTCTCAAGATTGTCTATCAATAACCTGCTTGTCAAGACAGCAGATGTTCCTCTCTCAGAAAGTGGTGTATATCCCTTTGGGAGTACCCCAGCAGTCGAAGATGATCCTTCTTCTACAAAGAGAGAGTTTGGTTACACTGAAGCCAGATGGAGGCCTCGCTGTGCAGTGTCTGAGGTCAAAGGTCATCAACATCCCATGAGCAGTGCTCCGTCTCGGTTAGTCTTAGTGCCTGGTTTGGTTCCAGTCCCTCTTCAGCGTGGGCGGGTCGTAGAGAAGAACCTCTTCAACGTGGGCGGGGCGTAGAGAACCTCTTCAGGGTGGGCGGGTCGTCATCAGGGTTTAATCCCTTGAGACGGGATTCCCGGGAAATCTGATCAAGACTATTTCTTGATGCCCCGGGAAAGATTCTGACGGGAAATAAAGTAAATAAAAAAAACGCAGTGAGTGCGATTCTCTTGTTGTCATACGGTAACGTTGATGGAGGCGTAAGGAAAGATACTCCGGGCGAAGCGCCGATCCGTGTCCCCCTCGGGGGCGGGGCCGTTGACTCCAGCCACGCCGGACACAACTTAACTTCGAGCGATTATTCCCATTTGCAGCCGCTTACACTGTCCTGGCCAATCAGTGGCCAGCAGCCTGTTTACGTCTCACAAGCGTACCAGCTCAGCTCACCTGGAACCCCGACGGAGGTGCTACTAAAAAAAGTACCAGGTACTTTTTTTTGCCGATAGAAACCCAAAAAAAGGTGGACGGGTGGGGGCGAGTTGAGCTACTACTGTCGTGGAGAAAAGGGGCATAAAGTTTCACACGTCACATCTTTACTTACTAGGACTGGTCCAAATGCAGATAGTTTTACCCACTCCACAGTACGCCCGAGGCTAACCAATTGTAACGCCCGACTATCGATGTAAATGTCTGTGTTGATAGAATAATGTTAGAAATAAAACTATCCTGGTATCGCAATGACCGCATTACATTTTTAGGGACTACTTTCTCAGCAGCGGCGGAATTTCACATTGCTCCGGTGTAGCAACCGATTCACTACAGCAAAACGTAAACAGAGAAGCACTCCAAGTAATATCAGTCCGCCGTGGCCTGCTTCCAAATACAGGGATTATAAACTAAATGCAATGTGATGCAAGGGTAGTTTAACGTTATTCCATCAACACACAGACATTTACATAGATAGTCTGGCGTTATAATTGGTTTGCCTCGGGTGTGCTGTGGCGTGGGTTTGCTAGCAGTTCCGAGCGACTTGACCTAGCACCAGCGATCTCTGCAACTAGAAGGACTGAATGAAACGTGGAAAACGGACTCCAATGATAAACAACACACTGGCCCCCTTGGAAATGAGGTCCGATGTCCAAAATTCCGATCTACGCCTTTAATTGTATCGGTAAATGAACATGTCTCACGCACGGCACCGAAATATACCATGACCAGTGTGCTTTCAGAATTTTGAGTTTACTCATACTACTTGTTTAGACTTGTGCCTGTTTGATACTTTCACAGTAAAGCATGTGTTGGTAGTACTGGATTGGGCAACTTGAGAGTTTAGTCTGTTGATGCTGACTGACCTGCAGGATGGTCTCTACTGCCTTTGTGTGTGGGTGTGGGTGTGGGTGTGTGTCAGGAGTGAGTGAGCGAGTTGTACAGTAAATGTGTGTTTGTACGGAAGAAGAAGGCCATTGTTTGATGCCCTGTGCCCAGCAGGCCCAGCCAGCCCACTAAACAGGCCTGTCAGTCTGTCAGTGCTCTGATAACACAGCCTTTGTCTCTTCCAACACTGTATCCACCGTCGTTTTGGAAATCTGTCTGTTATGACATCACAGCTGGGCGTGTCCACCTAGATGTGTGCTGGATAGATCAGCCTACCAGCCTACCCAGTGGACTGTAGCAAACGTTGCTCATCTATCCGTCTCACATCTAGGTGGACACGCTCACCTGTGATGACATAACAGACGGGTTTTCAAAATGGCTTGTAACGGCGAATTACGCCACACCTCGTGGCAGGTCATGGGATCTTTAATCGATCTCTTAGAAATTGAAATCCAAAATCAAATGACTATCTCCAACAAAAAGCACTAGACAAACACTTTTTTGCGTTAATCGGCTTGAGATTTAGTCGGTCTATGTGAAACTCGTTTTTCAAAGTGTGTGTGTGTGTGTGTGTGTGTGTGTGTGTGTGTGTGTGTGTGTGTGTGTGTGTGTGTGTGTGTACCTGTCTTTCCCAGATTGAAGAGGAGTCATTGCACACGCTTACGTCATATGACGTGGGACTGAAGGCGGAGAGAGCAGGATCACTGGAGCAACCGCCAGCAGAAAACATACACGGCAGTGAACTGGTTAGCGTCCAAAAAATATCACATCAAAGCATGGGCCACCTTCCCATGGCCCCAGGGTTCTCCTCTCACCCTACCTGTTTAGCACTAACAAGGTCATTGCGCTGACGACCAGTTTGTATGTAATGCACTCATTTCTTTTAACATAATCTCTGTACAGATCAGTACAAGTAAGTGTTCTAAGATGTTGGCAACATTTTTCTGAATTTGGCTGTCGACTGACATGACACTTGCTCAACAGAGTGTTTGCGTTAAATCTTATTTTATTATACTAATCAACAGTTGTTAATGATGGTATTTGATGTTTGATGGTCCGTGATTTCATTCCAAGTGATTTCATTTGTTGCGTTTCCTATGTTTTAGTTTGTGGACTGTTTTCATCAGTCTGTGGTTGGAGAGCCACATCAGTTCATCCTACTGTGTTTCTGTTGTCTCCAGACTCTGACCCATGGGGAGGTGTCGTCTGAGGCAGACATCCCACCAGACCAACAAACAGACTCTATACCGGGTTCCTCAGAACCCGGGACACACCTGGAGCCCCAGACAAACTCTGATCCACACTCTGAGGGCCAGGACCACGACCGGGCCACCCAGACCCTCCAGTCCCCCGCCCCCTCGGCCTCCCCCACGCTGGTCACCCCCACGCTGGTCACCCCAGACCAGCCGCCCCCTCCTGCCCCGGACCAGGCCTACCCAGACGACACTCCGCCCCCAGCGCTCCTCCCCCAGCCCACGGAGGGGTCCGGCGACGCCCCCCCGCCGCCGCCCAGCGTGGAGGCCGTCCCGGCGGCTGAACCGCCCCCAGAGGACATCCTAGACCCGCCTACCTCAGGGAGCGTCGACTCCGTACACACCAGGTAGGAAGGACCCCCCCCCTGGACCCCCACGCCTCGCTCTGTGGAGGGTCTGACACTCACTACAGGGCATTTCTGACAAGTTTGTAATGTAGCGTCTATCATGGTGCCCTTGGTATAAATGACATACTTATTTTGAAATGCGTCATGTGGAACGGCTCAGCCCACCGCGGCTGTCACATCATTGGAGTATGCCTTTCGATGTGTGATGAACTTTTACGCTGTGTCTGCCAATTCGTTATCCACCCGGAATTCCGCCACAACTGGATGTGGTGGAAGTGGGTCGTTGGACCGTCCCTAACCTAGATTCATTCTGGATCCAACCTTCAAAATGAGTCCTCATGGCTTCTTCAACTGATCGATTCCTCGAGCAAAAACGTCTGCTTCTGAGAAGACTGTCCATTTGAGCTGAACCACAACAGCCTTTCCCTTTCCCCTTCTCTCCCCTCAGTCCAAGAAGCTGTTAAACAGCATATCCTTTCTTTCCCCTCAGTGCAGTGTGGGTTGCCAGTGATGGAGACGAACCCCCAGTAGACAGCTTTGTCTCTGCTGAGCACTATGCTGAGCTCTCTGACTCACAATGTGGAGTCAAACTGGCAACCTGTGCAAACCCTACTTATGGCAGCCCTCTCCCCAGGTGAGTTAAGTATCCAGAAGGCCAATCAGAATACCGAGCAAGGTAACCGTAGAAACGCCCCCCTCACCCAACCACCGCTCGCCGCTAAGTGCATCCGCTGTTCGCTGGCCTTGCTCTCCTCCTACGCCTCCTCCACTCTCTTTCACTGCTGTTTTCTGGGCAAAAAAAGCCAACAAAGGCTGGCTGGTGTGACGAGGGATGACGTGTACTCCCTGCTGGAGTGCATCTCCGCATCCACGTCATTCTCGACACCCACTGGTGAATTGCCGGCGAGTCCACCAGTGGGTGTCCGAGGAGCAGCGTGGGTGGCAGAGATGCACTCGCACAGCTGTGTCGCGCGCCTTGCCCATTGCGTGAGTGAGGCCTACTTCCGTTTTCTACCCTACCACGCTCACTGTCCCACTGTCCACCTCCCCATCTCCTCCCCCCCCCCCACTCCCCCCCCGTCTCTCTGCTCTAGCGAGGATGTCGACGACGCGCAGAGCCAGTGGTCGGAGCAGCAGGCCCCGGAGGTGGAGGTCCAGCAGGTGAAGGTGGCTCTGAGCCCCGCAGGGCGGCAGGAGGAGGAGCTTCAGGGGCTGAGGGACACGGACCTGCAGGGAAACGCTACGGCTCCCCACCACGAAGAGGTGAGTCGTCCACGGGCGTGTGAAGCATGTGTTCTGGGTCTGCCGGTGTGCTGCGGGGCACACAACAGCAAGGTCACCCCGTCACCGTCAAGAGAAGGCACTATGTGGTTAAAATACGGTAAACCTGGTTGTGACCGTGGTTTGGTGTCTTCAATGTCCTGTTCCTGATGACAAAAGACCCCCCCCTCTCACAAAGGGTGTTCAAAACAGCCACAATGCTTTTGAAAGGGAAGGAAACCTTTTTACCAGTTAGCTCTAGGGCTATATATATTTTCTGTTAGCCTTAGTCTTAGACTTGTACCTGTGAAGTGCTTCCATATTTGCCGCCTCAGATGAGAGCTGCTATGTAAACTCAATGTATGATGGTTATTAAGGTAGATGTGTGTCATCCCAGCTACGACCATGCCACAGAATGTGTGCACGGGGCAGCGCACGGGACGGTGGCTCCGGCTAGCCAGAATAAACGGCACTCCTGAACAAAAGACGTGGATCATAAATGTTTCAGCCGCACTCCTCCGGTCTGCTCTCTCGGTTTGCTCTCTGCAAGATGGTGTGTGCGAGTGTATGCATTTTTCTTTTCCTGTTTTTGTTGGTCTAGTCCGGAAAGCGTTTCCTGGATTTAATTGTGAGCCTTCGCTCTGTGTTGCAACTAAACCAGCGAGTGAGTGGCTGGCTGCCTCGCCCACCTGGCCCTCTGCCTCGCCCACCTGGCCCTCTGCCTCGCCCACCTGGCCCTCTGCCTGGCTGCCTGGCTGCCTGGCCGTGGCTGTGCTTTATACGTGTAGATGTATGTGGGTTGGTGGCTTTAAAGACCTTCTACGAAGCCACCAACCCAATAGGTTTATGTAATCCCTCAAAGAATTATTCACGGTGCAATGCATCTCCCTGCACTGCCAATGCCAGCGGCTCTGCGGCTTGGCACGCCCGGGTATTCACTGCCTTGCCTGTGTAAACGCGAGGGGGTGAAATCCTCCCGTCTCCACGGAGCGGCTTCCTTGGTTCACTGGAGAAGGCGGCGCTACGCACAGAGAGTAGAACTCTTTAGAATCATTTGCATACAACAAATCTTTTTTTTTTTTTTTATGATTCGAAAAAAAATATATGAATACAATGTTAACAAAACATATAGCCCAGCCTACAATATATACGGGCATAAGTGACGACCTTTGAACGAAATTAATTACAGAAAAAGGTAAATTTCCTTTTTGTTTACTTTGGAATGTTGCGGCTCACATATGGGTAGCCTAAACAAGCCGCAGTATCGTTCCTAATTCTAACCATTGACGGCTAGAATGGCATCCGCCATGAAACGAAAGGTTGATAATCAATGGATCAGTGGCAGGCCAGTCTGCCTTGTGTGTGGAGAATCGCTCGCTGTAATGAAAAAGACCAACCTGGAACGTCATTACAGTACTCACCATGCTGGGCTCCGTGAGTAGCAGGGGCAGCAGTTACGCAAAGAAAATAAACGCCCTTAAGCAAAGTTTGGGCACCAACAAGCAGCTTTCACCAGAGCTAATTTAGAGAGTGAAACTGTTGTGCATGCAGGTTATGTGGTGAGTGAGTTATTTTTATTGGCCTAAAAAAAAAAGTGCGGCCACCGAAACAAGTTACAAAAATTCACGCTGCAAAATTGATGTAAAAAAGATTCCCCGCCCCTGGTCTAGAGGAACATCCTCCCTCTGAGAGGGCTGTGTTCTGCTGCGTCCCCCTGGGACTACTGCTGGCTTCAGGGGGGTCATCTGCTGCTTGTTGTTGCTTTCAGGCGGGGGAAGCCGGCGTCGCCCCAGAGACCGACGCCTCGGTGCCCAGCAAAGAAGACATCCCAACCTTCGATGAGTGGAAGAAACAAGTCATGGAGGTGGAGAAAGAGAAGAGTAAGAGACACACGAATGCATGCATGTCTGCACGCAAACACGCATGCACACATTCATGTGTGTGTGTGTAATAGATTGTGACGAGGATATGAGAAACGTTTTTTGTTGAGTGGAAAATTTGTTACCACAAAGAAACATCTAGTTAGTCTGCATTCTCTTATTTGCTCTCTGAAAATGGTCTGTACCTCTCTCTTCCGGCCATGTGTCACACTCACTGGAGTGGGAGTGCATTAGTGTTGCGTAACCTCTTACTCAATGTGCTTTGCTCCTACGTCAGTTTCCACTGTGGCCTTGGGGCCTGTCCTACTGGATTCCAGTTTCCATTGTGCTAGCTTTTTCTGTCCTAAAGCACTTTCACTCATTTCTATAAACGTGTGTATCCTATGTGAGTGGAAGCTCTACATGGTTTAGTGGAGGGGGAAATGCTTTGAGAAAGGGGAAATCAAAGTTGTCAAGCCGTAGCTTAAAATAGTCATTGTCAGGAGTCGGTTCACATTGTTCAAGTCAAACAAACTTGCGCTCAAATGTATCATCATGTTCATTATATTAACCAAGTCAAGCAGGTTATTATGACCGCTAATAACCCAGGGAAGACTTTCACAATTGACTTAAATGGTAGCGCTAAGATCACACAGGCAGGTGGACGCTCTTGTCTACAGCTCATTACGAGGCCTACAGCCATTTGGGAACCCCTGGTGTTCACTTCACGCCTTCGATGACGCTGGTCAAACAAACATCTCAACAGACATAGCAAGAAGCTTCAGATGCAATGTTAGGATTCCCCTCACATTTATGGGAAAACCTTTAGGCTGTATCACCCAAGCCTAACAATCCTAACACCTTTCATCTACATGAAAAGATTTTTTGGGTTGGTTTACAACCCAAGATAATAATAATCAATAACATTATTTAGGTATGATCTTATTTTGAGTAAGGTTTGAGTATACTCATAAGTGTCTATTAATCCTGACCGTTATGCTCATGACCACGTCCATGATGATACGGTTCACTCTGATGATGACATGATTAAGGAGACTCATGTGCACTCTTTGATTCCCGTCTAATCAATGAGCCGTGACTTGACCCTTTGCTTCAGTGGCTCTGTTCCTGCCTTTCAGGTCAGTCTCTTCATACCTCAACCAACGGCAGCCCCCACCCTGTGAAAAAGGTCCAGAAGAATTTCAAGAACAACTATGCTTCTGTGGAGTGCGGTGCCAAGATACTGTCTGCTAACATTGAGGCCAAGGTGAAACGTCTATTCCAAGGAACACGCTGCTCAAACGGGGCTACGATGTCACGAGGACGCCAACGTTGCTTACAAGCATTTCTATTCAAATATGCAAAACATTTATATTTGAGAATTCATATTTGAATGACAGATACAAATGCATGTACACCATGTTGGAGACCAGACACGCACTCAAAGTGAAATGCTCCAACATGTTGATGAAGTGAAGGTGTTTTGCCTTGGACAAATATGACCAGGTGATATTATTCAAGGAATATAATAATTATAACTTTATTTATATTGCACCTTACAAAGTGTTTAACAATAGGAAGAGATAATCCAAGACAATAAAAACAAAGAGACTTAATGCCTGCCTGAGATCTCCAGACAGGAAGTGTCAGTAGCTTAGGGCCCAAACAGCATAGGGCCGGTCGTCTCTTCTGACCGGACCAGACAGGACCCATCAGTAGGGCCCTGCTGGAGGCCCTGCTGGAGGCCCTGCTGGAGGCCCTGCTGGAGGCCCTGCTGGAGGCCCTGCTGGAGGAGCTCAGCAGCTCAGGCTCATAGGGAGTTGGCAGATCAGACATAGGCAGGAGCCTACTGACCATTCTAGGCTTTAAGCGCAAGCAATAAAATCTTAAAATCTATACTATAAACGCTGGTAAGTCCACCAGATATCATGTGTATTAAGACGACGGTAAGCTCATGATTCTATTCTGCTTTTCATTTTAGAGCACCTCTGCTATCCTCATGGAGAACATGGACCTGTACATGTTGAATCCATGCAGCAACAAAATATGGTAAAGGCCAAAGATGTTGTCTCTTAAATGCTGTCTAACACTTATTCGGCTGCAAGTATGATTCATGTTTTTTTCCAGTGTGTTTTGTATTATTTGGTTCATGGAGTTATACTGTAATGTACAATGTCATGGACGTTGCATCAGTAATGATAGCTGCGGTGCGCCTCCTGTGGAGCTCTTGATGGGTGATTGCGTTCTGCGTCCGCTGCCTCTGTCTGCCAGGTTTGTAATTGAGCTCTGTGAGCCCATCCAAGTGAAGCAGCTGGACATCGCCAACTTTGAGCTTTTCTCGTCCACGCCCAGAGACTTCCTGGTGTCCATCAGCGACAGGTAGGCCCACCGCCACGGGGACACGGGGGACACGGGGCGTGCAGGAGAAACAGGTTGTGTTTGTGCTCAACTCTTTGACTCGCTGTCTGGTTCAGGTACCCCACCAACAAATGGGTGAAGTTGGGGACGTTCCACGCCCGGGACGAGCGCACCGTTCAGAGCTTCCCATTGGACGAAACGCTCTATGCCAAATATGTGAAGGTGCTGCTCTCTCTAATTTTTTTGACTGATCAGTACATTAATGCAATGTGTGTGTGTGTGTGTGTGTGTGTGTGTGTGTGTGTGTGTGTGTGAGTTAATATATTTTATCTTATTGTAGCTTGTTTCATATCCCTGTCACTACATCATGAAGA
>JAOPJL010000017.1:972364-990576 GCA_027123545.1 Trisopterus esmarkii
GATAATTGCGTGCAGGTGCGGGAGAAGGAGGCCCACCAGCGTCCAATAGCCACTAGATGGCGGCACTGGATCGCGTAACGGGACGCGACGTGACACTCATCGGATTTTGAAAATAAAAAGCCATTGAATTTTAAGCACTGAAAATGTATGCATTGATTAAAATATTTTCAACGTCCCCAAATTCAACATGCCAAATTCAGCTGCAAAAAGAAAAATTCAATGAACGAAATTCAGCGTTACCGTCGGGGGAACCCAAGGAAGAGCAATCGGTCCTAGATTGCTAGATCGGGGTCAAGCAAGGAGAGCGAGAGGGTGTTACACCGTGTTACACTGCTTCTACCCGAGGAATGCCGTGCTTCCACTGGAACCACAGGCTGCTCCCACTTCAGCTGCCACTCTGCGCAATATTGTCGGCTCTGCGCTCTCTTGAGGACGTTGAAAATATTTACGTTCAAATTAATACATAGCATTATGATTCTGAATTTAGAGTATTGCATTTTTTAGCTTTGAATATTTAGTTAAAATCAGAAGAAAAAAATCTGATACGTTATTTCAATGCAGAAATATTCAGAGCTAAAAATGTAATGGCTTTAATTCAGTGGCAAAAAATCCAGATACGTTACTTCAATGCATAAATATTCAGTGCTTATAATTCAATGGCTTGTTATTCTCAAAATCCGATGAGACAGATTTACTTCCATAAAGGTACACAAAAAGCTTCAGTACTGGTAAACGAATGGTGAATGAATGATTCAAAAGCTTAAAGCTCCCATGGCATGCTACTTTATGAATGCTTTTATATAGCCGTTAGTGGGCCCTTAATACATAATTTGAAGACGTTCAAGAAATTCAGCCTTGGTGCAGAATTACAGCCACTACCAGACAGTCCCAAAGACAGTGCTTTCAACAAATGTGCCGTTTTTTAGAGGCAGGTCAAGGTGGAAGGTGGGGGTGTGGCCCTGAGCAGCTTGCGGCCACGGTATCATGCGCTAGTGTTTACAGTGGATGTATCGCAATGGCATGGTGTTCTGTAAATATTCTAGAACACTCCGGGTGCTCCGGCAGGAGTCCAGGGGCCTCATTACAGAAAAAATCCTAACTGCTCCTCCTAACTTAAGTTAGGGACTCAAAGATAGGAAAAATCCTAACTACCTATTACAGAAGCAGTCACTAACTTGTTGCTCGTTTCCTATCTTATCTTTGGCCTCCTATCTTATCTTAACCTAGGAAATCCTAACTGTTATGTCAATCCGTTTTTTCGATCGGCAAGCATCAGTTTATGTCTGTTTCTGCACTCAGAATGTGCACGAGATTGATAAAATGCGTTAATTTTAATGTTAACAGAGACTGTTGAAAAGGGTTATTGTAAGTTATGTGCAAGATTGCAGATGGCATTGGTGACCTCCATGAGGTTGAAATACATGGCTCTGAAACTGCTGTGAAGAGTGCACTCTTTTACAGGTGGACCATTTATGCTAATTTTCATGCAGGCTGTCAGACTGTTGCCCTGCAGCCTGATATATACACAGAAAGTTAATGAAGATTTGAATATTTTATACTTTTGTATAATATTCACAATTTTCAAAAAATTAAAAGTTGCGGCGGCAGGTGTGTGTTGCTTAGGCAGCTGCCTAAGCTGTAAAGTGCTGTGAGAACCCCATTATGCGATCTCAGTAGCCTTTCAGCCATTACATTTCTGTTGTGATGTTCCTCGTCGTCATTGTCATACAGACCTTCTAGCAGTGCTACTGCCATTTTTTTCAGTTATTGATTTTGAATTTAGGACAGGGTGTATGGCCACCTAACTTAGGGATCCTAACTAAAGAAATTCCTCACTTAGGATAGTTCTGTAATGGCTAAATTCCTATCTTAAGATAAGATAGGAATTCTTCCTAAATTCCTTTAGGAAACCTCCTTCTGTAATACCAAAATCCCTAAATGCCTTCCTATCTTAAGATAGGATAGGATTTTAGGGTTAGGAAGTCCCTGTAATGAGGCCCCAGGACCTGTATATCTAAATAATATCATATAATACATAGATATCTATATCATAATATTATCACGGCCAAAATCTGCGTGCACCTCCAGACGATATTATGAATCTCAAACGACTGCGTCGGGTTTCTCCGACGTCTCTGGTTCTTCCACTTCCAAATCAATCTGAAGTAGGCTGAACCGCGACATGGAGGAGAAAGGGATTGTTGCCCGCGATTGTTGACCACGATTGTCTCCCGCCGGAGCCCCACTGCCCGCTGCCGAGGCACCATCGCCTCGGCAGTGGGCAGCGGGCAGTAGGCAGCGGGGCTGCCGACAATCGCCGGCAACAATCCCTTTCTCCTCCATGTCGTGGTTCATGTACTTCAGGGTGTCAGAGCCAAAGTTCCTTTCCCCCAATTCCTTGGCATGGCTGAGATAACCCCCACTACGAGTCTCATTGTGGAAATACCAGAGACGTCAGAGAACCCGACGCAGTCTAGTCTTTTCACCAAATGCAAGCTTTTTGCAAGCTTGCCTTATTGTGTTGCGTGTTATGCGCCATAACACCAACAGCAGAACAGTTATCCAAATAACAAAGAAGTGTGCAACACTTGCGTTACAGTGTGTGTATTCACAGACACACACGTGGCGCTCGCACGGTCGTAGCTCATTGTCTTATGTCTGGGCAGGCAAAACAGAGAAATGGGATGTAACATGTCCCTGTATGATGACAGACGTGGAAAATTCCAAATCGCGTCCGAGCTTTGTTTTTTCAAAGGCAGAGCAGGATACCTAGTGCTCGTTTTACACCTAACGCCATTTCTAGCTACTGGGGAACCATAGGCAGGCTAGGGGAAATCATATTAATGTTAGAAAACCCCATAAAGTGACATTTTCATGCCATGGGACCTTTAACTACTGGTGAACGAATGGTAAGCAAAAGATTAACAACTCAGCATGATGCATGACTTTACATGAAGGTACACAAAAAGCTTCACTACTGGTAAACAAATTATTCAAAAGGCTTCTACTGGTAAACGAATAGTAAACGAATGGTTCGCGAATAAATAACAACTCATCATCAGTCAGATCAAGCTCTACCAGTCGATCCAGTGTGGGACCCAAGCCAGCCCTCAACAGCACTTGAAACCAAGGGCGGAAGGTTTAAAGCGTGCCCTGCAGCAGTGGACAATTGCTTTTAAGTCTTCAACATTACTAATGCCACATAATAAACCATAAAAATTAATATTAATGTAGATGTATTGTGAATATCTTTATTAAAATATGACAATCATACCCTCTGTGCCCGGTTAATTTAATAAATAATTGTGAAATCCCAGGACAATTCAGTTGCTTTCATAAACAATTTGTCAGTTGCTAATTCACAGAATTATTAATTAATACAATATCGGCTAGTCTGTTTACCAGTAACTCCTCAGTAGTTACTGAATAACTGTCACTCAGGGCTTACCCATTAACCACCAGTCGTTTATCATTCGTTACTCAGTAATGAATACAGTAGTCCCCTAGTCTGTTTACCAGTAACTCCTCAGTAGTTAATGAATAACTGTCACTTAGGGCCCCAGTTAGGGCCCTAACTGTTCATCATTCGAACTCATTCGTTCCTCAGTAACTACCCACGTTTTTGCGTACCTTATTGTCAAGTGTTACCCAATTATTATAGAGTTGGTACACAGGATAAAAAGTTTGAGAACCACTGTACTAGAGTATAACTCTGCATATATATATATATATATGAAAGTTGTGGGTCCCACAGCATCCTAAACCGGTTCTATATCCCCTGTGTAGACAGATGCCGTCACAATAGTTTACATAAGCAGCTATCTAAAAATTAGATGTTGATTGAGGTCCCAATTTGTCTAATTTATTTAACCTTTTGTATTGAACAAACATTTTTACAACAGATATAATCGTCAAATTAGATCATGAGACGTCACTGAATTTGTGCAAGAAACCTAGTGTACTCGCAGAATCCATCAGCGTCAAAACCCAACAACGATTATTTGACGTTTAAAAAGTGTAAGCAGCCTGTTACTTTGAATGAGCAGGACTTTAACAGCTTCTTTACTATTCCTCCCATTGAACAGATATACTGCCTACAGAAGAAGTAACGGTAAGAAGAGAATATTATTCTTGAATCGGAAATAGCTCATGAATCAATAATCGTTTTTGTTTGGTTTGAGATATATCTCTATATGGCAATGAGTATACACTTGTATCTTTCCAAAGGCCGTTAATTCCTGATAGTTTAATAACAAGACCAACAGAAATGCTGTCTGAAAATATATTATTATTAAATTGGTTTTGATTTCCATTTTTTTCACAGGATGAAGAGTCTTCCACTGGCCCAAAAAATACTCGTAAGTGAAACTCTCTATGGGTCAGTCCAATATAGGCCGAACACACATGCTCACACTTTATAATAATGTTCTATCATTATTTACGGTAAGAAAATGTAAACCTTTTCCCCGCAGGTTTTGCAAGAAATGTAGAACCGATTGAAATCGTTCTTGAGGTCAGAGATATTAAATTTTTTAATTAATGGTATGTATTTATTTATATGTACATTTATGGTTTATCAAGTAAACAATTCTTTCTTTCTTTTCATATTCAGGCCTCTGATAAGGATCTATTTTTTATGGAAACAAATGAATGGAACAATGATTTCAGGGTCAGTAACATTTATGTCATATCCTACTGACATAGTATACTATTGATGTAGTAGACACTAATGACCAATAATTGGAATACCATTCCAAATCATAACTCAACCGCATAACTTACGATACCGTTTCTGTATATATTTTAGGCAGTATGTTGAGGTAAATGTCTGTTTCATGTTGGTTGAAAGATAACTTTATGAAGGTCCTCTTTCCCTCAGAGCACCTTCATCACCAGACTAGCAGCAGCTGTTAAGGAGATGACGCCAGAATATGCGACCAGTCACAATCTGACCATCAGCCACATTATTAACTGTTGCAAGGCCATCGGACGCCTGTCAGAGAAGAAGTGTGATATCGACACAAACCCTAACCCCAAGGTCAGGTGCAAAATATTTGCTAGTCCCATATGGGATTAGAATCCTGTCATAATAATGTCCTGTCAATAATTCTAACAGACGTTCATACATTGAGAAAAAAGTTTTGAAAGGGTGAATATTTATTTTCGAAAAACGTGTAAGGTGTAAATTTAAACCATAAAATTGTATTTATTCAGCACTGAATTTTCAGCACTGACTTTTCAGAGATTTGGCCACAAGGGGGCAAGTTTACGAGTCATGTGATTATTGACAGTGTCGTTTTGAAACTCTGAAACTCTGACACTCCAAAAAAAAAAAAAATTTCTCTACACCTATAGGTTTCTCTCTGTTGACGTACAGTCCAATCACATGTGCCATTGACCGGGCAGTGCAGGATTTACAGTGCTCGGCCAATGACAAGAATAACAAGCGTGAGTGACCAACAACGTGTGTCGCAACATACGTCGCATTGGACGCTTGGCTGCATTTATATATATATACTGTATATATATATATATGGTCGATGTGTATTTTGTGGTGTATTCAAATAATGTATTTTATAGATTCGATATAGCCTATTAGTTTTGAAGTCTAATAAGATACATTATGTACAAAGTTCTCAGTTGTAGCATCATATATTGTTATATAAGTAAAACCACAGTGAACAGTGTGGGCACAGTGGCCGATGCAGTAGCGACGCAACCTCTTTAGTCAAGAGGTTGCTGGATCCTCGATCCTCTCTATTGTCCGATTTATTATAGATTTAACGTATAGACGCGTTACAGGCGACAGGCACCTGGAACGCGTCTTTACGTTGACTTTGTATGGAGTCACGCCGCCCTGTCGCTTTTGGTGTTTGAACGCGCCATGAATGAATAATGAAAGATATAGTGTCGCTACTGCATCGGCTACTATGCACACTGTTCACCACGGCTTTACTTATAACTATAACTAAAACTATATGACATTACAACTAAGAACTTTGTACATAATGTATCTTATTAGACTTCAAAACAAATAGGCTATATAGAATATATAAAATACATTATTTGAATACACCGCAAAATACACAGTGACCAAAAGCCAAGCCATAAGGCCTGTTTCAGATCGCCTGCATTTGAGCGCATGCATGCACCAGACTTGAGAAGATCCACCGGAACTAGTCAGAAACACAAGTCAAATTCCCAACACGTCAAGTCAGACACAGGTGTACTTCTGGTAGTTTGAACCAAAGATAAATATAGAACACTAGATACGCCACGCCCCTCTCAGCCGCGGCACAAGGAGCCGCCATCTTGTGTGGGTCTTGAGTAGGTACTCTCATGGTGCGTTTTATTATCCATCCATCTTGGAGGTCCGAGGATGTTGCCTAGTGACATGCACGAACACGCCCCTTTTACTCGGACAGCGAACTTTCAATCTCGGTTTAACTCAGTGCAGACCGAGCAAGGATTCCGAGACAGAATTCAAGATGGCTGCACCCCCAGTGTGACTTGTAAGTGAACTGTTTTCATTCTGTTTGGACCGCTTTGGTGGTTTAAATTGCAATTTCAATCACTTCATTCATTACTGTAATAACTTACTGCGTCCGTATCTCTGCCTATGGGTATGGGAGTTGGTGTTGTGGTGAGGCCAATATTGTACTAAGACCTGTTTCAAATGGGTGTTTGCTAAACGCCCTAGGGTTGCTAACAGAAGATAAATAAAACATGAAATGAAGTGAAAATTGTAGAAGTTCAAATGGCTGTGTTTTCATAAAGTGAGGTAATGGTCATAATCATAATAAAAAAATCGGCCAATGCTACCGCGACACAGCTTTCCGGGTGGCGTCCATGTTTTCTCAGACGACCGACGCGCAAAACATAATAAAATGTTTGAAGTGTGGGCGTGGCGTCACATCCGAGGTCCGAGTCGGTTCGCAGAGAATACTAAAACGCACATGAGACTGTCAGACAGCCATAGATATAGAAGATATTTACTTTTTGAGAAATAAAATGTTCGTCTGAGTCCAGCAGAAACATTTCTGATAGTATATATAATCAGTGGCAAGTTAAATGTCATGTTGTAGTGCCGGAGGAAAAGGAGGACGCAGGCAACGTAATAATAACTGTTTTTAATCCAAAACCACAGAAGACCAAAAAGCTCTGTGCGTAATCCGTGCAACCACATAAACCGTCACCCTAGACCACGTGTCTCAAAGCGAGTTCCCTCCCACTAGATCACTCCCAGTAAGAGGGGAACACGAACCAATAATGTAGTCACTACACTGTGTTAAAAAGTGTGTTTTTTGTGTAACATAGAGGAAAACATCTTCCTACCACTCCATTCAAACTAGGGCCCGACCTATATTGATTTTGGAGGGCCGATGCCGATGGCGATTATTTTCAGAGAAATTGAATTTTCCATATAGTGTAAAATAGGCAGCGGGTTGACCCATTCAAGATGGCCGCCGCGGTGGCCGTCAGCTGACCGGAGCTCAACATTGCCGTGACGTATCTAGTATTCTATATATATCTATGGTTTGAACAAGCATAGTTTGGGAGAGGGCACGCCTCTTTTGGTGTGTTCCAGATGCCTCTACGAATAGTCAAATCTCCTAACCTTTATGCCTCCTTTCCTTAACCTTTGTGGAAAACCTCATCGGGTCAAGGAGAGATGGAAAGGTGCTTCCTTTCGAACATAGGAAAAGACTGTACTGTTAAAAATTAATTTGACTCCACTTTTCCTAACCAACGTCATTGCGCGACGGCGGGTATTGCTGAACACTAGCGTCTCTAGCGTGGAATTACCATTTTCCGAAGATGGGACTACAACAAGCGCTCTTTTGATCCATATGTTGTTCTCGTATTTATTTCAATCAGGTTAACACCAACAGTGAGAATCACTTAGGTCGGATTTGGCCAAAGGGAATATTTGAGGCAACTTAAATCCCAATTCATATGTGGAAAAGAAAAAGGCTCAACTTCAGTGAAGTCAGTATTTTTCGAGTCACCAGCTCGAAAATTAACAACATAACGTTACATTGTATTGCGCCCACAGCAAGATCGTGCAATGCATAAATTGGTGACTGGAATAAAAAAGCAATGTAATCAAGTAGGGCCTGACCGATATAGATTTTGGAGGGCCGATGCTGATGCCGATTATTTTCAGAGAAAAATTCAGATTGCGATTAATATATATATATATATATATAAAGCTAGGGTTAGGGGCTAAATAAAGAATTCAAATTACTGCAAAATAATGAGTTGTATGAGGCTGGGGCAAGCAGCATATTAACATTTTATTAACAATCTTTTGACATAAAGTGCAGGAAGAAGCATTTTTTTTAACTACACAACATATTTGAAAACAATATTTAATAATAACCTAAAAATAACTAGGAACGTATATTAAAACGTTATATTATATAGATATTTATCTATTATATAAATATATAATATTATATATAAAGCTCCGGGAGTCACAAACGGCAACAATCACTTTCTCCTTCGAGCTGCAGTTCACTGCCGAGTGAAGGGAATGGTTGGCCCGGTTGAACGCTGATTGGCTGTTTTACGTTACTTCACCCAGGGAGTAAACGCTGATTGGCTGTCGCCATTCGAATGTCGCAGCAAAGTTCAAATATTTAAACATCAGCGAAACTTGTCGCGCTGCAATCCTCGTGAAATTAATCTGCAACTTTTTGGCAAATGTTGATTATTTTCAAAAAGGCTATAATCGGCCGATTAAATCGGCAGGCCGATGAATCGGTCGGGCCCTATAATCAAGTGTGTAATAGCATTTAAAAGCATTTAAAATCAACATTAAAATGACCATTTATGTTGAGAGTGTCGTCACTGAGCTCAGTCTACTCTCATAGTGTGTTCCAGATGCCTCGGATACCAGCCTTCCGAGTTGCACTTGTGATGTAATTTCCTGCTCGTAGCACTTATAGCATTCCCGTTCGTATTTGTGATCGTGTCATGTCATTGGCTAGTCATTGTTATTCTTAGCAAAATTAGCCTCTTTAGCAAACCAGCCCGAAAACAAACGACACAACTTTACATTGTATTGCACACACAGCCCCGTGCAATGCATAAATTAAAACAACATTAAAATGACGAACGTGGTACAAATACAAAGAAAAAAATGTAAGATGCAAGCAGCAGTCAGACCATTAAGACCCTAATGCAGACCATAAAGCCATTGATTGACATTAAGATTGTGACGCAGATCATAAACACCCTGGGGGTATTCCATCAACCAAGCTAAGCGCAAAGCTGGGCTTATTCCGCTTAGCCGGGCTTCTTTCAGCTAGAGTTGCGTTCCATGAACGTTACTTAAGGGAATCTCTGCTAAGTAACATGGCAACTTATCCGACCAGACTAACCTGGTCGAAAGCAGGTTAACTGTCAGGCTAACTTGAACTGTTGCAGAGAAGTCCATCTGTCGGCATCAAGTGTACCATCAGAAGGTTCCGCCAAGCCTAGTCCTCACGATTTTTATAAATGTCATAAATGTAGTACATATATGAAGTACAAGCAGCGTATATTTTCGCTAAGGGTATAAGATTAAATGATGCAAATATAATAATTTAATTAATTGCTATCTATTGTTACTGTGGCTAGTTTCTCAACATATTTTTATACAAATTGATATATTATTGCGAGACATAAAAAAATCTGTTGGGTGAATGGTCTAGCACTTGCCTTGTGATACTCAGAGTCTCGAGTTTGCGTCCAGAGTATATCGTAGACTTCTTGGCGTTGGCTTAGTTTTGTAATTCCCTTTAATAATTCCCTAATTTAGAATATTCAAAGAAATGGAAAATAAATGGCAAGAAAATGTATTTGATTTCTGAAATAATCCTTAATATAGGCCTATTAATAAATGCGTGGGGATTGAACCCCGGATGACCGGGTGCAAGTCCGACACATGAACTCGAGAAATCCATGGTCAATATTAAATAAAAATAGGCCTATGTTACGCTTAATACTAGGCCTACTTATGCATTCAACAGATCGGCGATTTTTTTGCCAGGTAGCCTCCCTGTTTTTATAAATGGTCACGGTGTTCCCTTTTTGAGTTATTATATGCTTGTACCTATCCTCATAGACCTCCCCAAGCAGCCTCTGTTCGCCGCTGGAAAGGATCCCGCTCGGTCCGTTTCGGACATTTTATCCATTATTCGACATTGCGGGTTTATGGGCTGGTTACATATCTCGTGACCGCGCGTAATCCACGATAATGTAAACCTGGCTTGACTAACCTGAACAGGGCGCGGCTGAACTGCGTTGATGAAACGGCTTTAGCCTCAAGTAGAAGTTGGCGCTAGTTCTAACCGGGCTTAATCAACTAAGCGCATCTTTCGTTAGCGACTTTGATGGAATACCCTCAGGTTACCTTAAAGGAAAGCTCATGAAGCCTATACACAAACAAGAGAATGTGGCCAATGGCCGCGTGATGTTGGTAATGATATAGGCCTATCACTGTACAGTCCGAATGAGGAGGAACTCCTGGTCACCGAGGGGTTCATGATTATAAGAAGTTATATAGTTTAGTTTATAGTAGGACCTATATAGCCTAGTTGAACCTTAACTCTGAGCTTCGTTTGGGTGCATTGGACGATAAACAATATAATCCAGTGTTTTCAGCTATTAAGTGTTCACATTTGTTGCAATTCAGTCGGCTAACAACAGTCAAGGGCGCCGTTTTATAATGTAGGGGATAGACAGGTGCAAAAAGATCTGACTCATACATTGATCCAAATGTGAAGTGTTGTTTTAGTTGGATCATGTGACGTTACGCTTGCGGCGATGACGGTGACAGTGCGGAATAGTTGCTCTCGGTCCAACAGTCCGCTGCCTCTCTCCGTTAACGCCAATCACCGAGCAGAACTACGTACAGTAGGCGGAGCCTTTCTCCGTCACACACCAATCAGATATAACTGCCTACTGTAAACTACATTGTACGTTCGGACCCTGGGATCTACCGCGCGGTTTTGGACCAAAGGCGACACGACATTGCCATCAGCTGACGGGCAGCGGAATGAGGGAGATCTCCTCGGCACAGGGAGAAGTGAGGCAGATGTTGCAGAAATCCCTGTTGTCGGAAGACAATTGAAAGAAATGTAAACGCGTCGCGATAATCGTTTTGTAATAGCCTAATTTAAAAAGGCAGCGTTTCATTCCAATAGTAGGCTAAAAGGCCTGAATACGAAGCATTGAATCGATTTTTTCAGGTCATGGGTAGGATACGCTTGTCCCATTAACAATAATTACTAGAAATATAGTATAGACCTACCTAATCCAGCAAAATCTCACAGACAGAGCCGCATCCATGCTGACCGTCCTAGAGATTATCGAGACGCATGGCCAAGACCCATCACAGCCTCTCACATTAAAACATCAACAGAACCCACCGAAACAGAATGATGTCGTGGATGATGCTCCGGCGGCGTGCTGTTTTCATTCAATCATTACGCAGTTCGCGTAAAGACGGGCCCGCCGCCAAGTAGGCCTAGCCTATCCGATATGTGTCCCTGTGTGATAGATGGCTTGTACCTCAGTTTGAAACCCATCTCTTTCGTTCAGTATCTCTGTCACACAAAGATTTCTATAGGCCTATGTGCGGGGAGGGGGTGTGAAGGATAATTATGTAACAAACATTTGGTCTACACCACATGACATCACGACGTCTTAATATCATCTAACTGCCGCTTTCACTTAATGTTTCTTGTGGAGTATAAAACGAGGAATTCAACAGAAAACACCGAGTCGTGAGCTCCTCAACGGGATAACAACATTCCGCCGATTGTACCTTCAACAGCGCTTTCTACCATGATCTCCCAAGCCCAGCTTCTTCCCGCGGTAGAGATGCTCTGGACCACAGCTGCGTTCAAAAACACCGACCTTTGAGTTGTCATTCGCAGCAGTCAGTCAAAGGTCACATCGTTAAATCCCCTGGCCTGATGTGTTGACTGAATGCAATAGTGGTGGAAAAGTGGAATAAAATAAGCCTACAGTACTGGGCTGCAGCAGCGTTGCTTCATGACATTTGGACAGAGGCTTCCATAATAAGGTGTCGGTCCTGAGAGCCATAGAGGCTGTGCATGGACCTGTATACCGGAGGTGCTGCTGGGTGCACAGGGGAACGGCGCCCCTACGCGCTCGTAAATGAGTCCTACAGGATGGATTTGTTGGCCCTTATTCAAGAGCCGACCGAATGGAATGGAAATAAGGGGTGAGGAAACCTTCCCACGGATTAGGAATGACACATTTTTGTACAACATTCTGATAAGACTACATTACAGCAATTAAGTCTCAATATCTTTACAAATACGTCTTAACAAAAATATTATAACATGTTAACGAGGTTGCTTTATGTAGCCTATAAATAAAATCACCATCACTTTTGATAGTTAATCATGTTTGAGGTGAAGGCTACTCAAAAGGGATTCATGGGAAAACATGGGATTGTGTGAAATTCTACCCAAATTCTATATCAAAACATAATTTAACTCTTGGGACTAATTGTCGGTCGTCAACCCACGTCCGTGTTCTTAACTTAGTTTTTTTAGGGCGAGACATGTGTAATTGTGTTTGAAGGGAATGGAATTTACCTGATTTAACACCGTTGTAATTACATCATGATGACACAGAGCAGCGGAAGCCGCGTGTAATCCCTGAGTGATTCCCGGGGGCTCTACCCGAGTTGCACAAAACCCAAAGGGTTTATTTGCAGAGCACGGGGGGTCAAAGGAGGATTATGGAGAACTGGAGATAAGAAACGAGTGTTAATCCGGAAGGGGGCATGCGTAGTTGCTTCTTTATGTGTTTGGGTGCCAGCCTTTAGAAACTCTTCCCCAAATCCATGCATTGGCTTACATACCAGTTCTGCTGTTTATGTATTGTTTGGTGTGTACTCATATGGCTTGTTTGCGTATGAGTGTGTGTCTTGTACCCTGTGTGTGTGTGTGTGTGTGTGTGTGTGTGTGTATGTGTGTGTTTTCATGTCAGCTCAAATGTTATGAGGTAACACACAACCAAACTGGGTCAGCATACACTTGTTTTATTGGAAATGTGGCATGTTTAGAGATAGAGCTGGCAGAAAGACAAAAGTATTGAACAATTTTGTTGATTGGCATCATACAAGCCACTCAAATCAACGGCTCTCTCTGTATTAATTGTAAGCACCGAAGGGTAAAGCTCTTACCCTGTATCCATAAAAAGGCAACACTTTAAAAGACATGTCGTTCATTTTAAGCATTAAGATGAAATGCAACCGTTCACTTTCAAAGTGCGTAAAAAAAGAAATCAATCTTGAATGTTTATGTGGCACTAAATAGTGTCACATTATTCCGATCCATTTTATGATAACATATATGTCAACGTTTCTAAAAAATATATATAAAAATGATAGAAAGGATTAGTGTGCAGAAAGATAAAAAAAAAAGGAGAGATTATAAAACATTACTTTGTATCTGGGAAATCAAGCCCATGAGTTTGGACAACTGTCAACCTATGATTGTAACAATGATATATTACAACACTCATATTTTTCAAAATATTATGGAACAATTTCTCATCTGTAGTAGTAACCAATATTAGTATTATTTGACAAATGTATTGAATTCATATTCAACAGCCTACATAGGAGAAGTTTGCAAACAGCTGTCAAAAGTTTCAGAACCTCATAATCCAAATTAGCAACTAATACCATGTTGCAGCCTTAGGGTCAAACCCTAAGTCAAACTCACAACCACCAATAAGTCATAGTATATTTTAAGAAATCACTGCAGAAAACCTGCATTAACTAATGCAGAATATTTGGAAATATTCCATCACTGAAATGTATGTGCTCCTCACATATGGCCAATCCAAGAACTGACATTTCCTTTTCAGACTTAAAGCCCTTCTAAAACATATTTGGTTCAAGATATGTTACAGAAAACCAGTAAGACCAATATTACTATGACACCATGATGAATTGTTATTCTCAGCAATATTGAAGTTAGCTTGGTAAAACAACAGAGCGAAAGCACTATGTAATATATTGTAATATTATTGTCTATATTCTGTATTTTACCATCCAGTTTGTATTCAGCATGATAGTTATTTTATTATATCTACAATAACTATAATTAATAGTAATTTTACTCATATTGAAAGATAAATCCTATAATTTATAAACAAATAAACAGTTTTGGTAATGCCACTCTATTTGGTCATGATCAAAAGTAATGTCAATCAGTTTTCTGATTCAATTAAACAGAAGAAGACTCACAAAAATACATGTGCACAAAAATATTTGTGCACACTTTTAGTTTACATTACTGCTTTTTTTGGTCTAAGAAAATTATTAATAAATCTTTATTAGTTAATTTAGGATTTCAACTCACGTGTTTTTCCATTCTGGTGTAAAATACATGAGGTGTGAATAACGGATGTCATCTGTTCTTCTGATCACTTTTTCTTGATCATCAGAAGCCATCATCATGCTTGTGGATTAGCAAGAGACTTCCCTTTTCACGTTTAGCCAAAAATGACAGATCAAATCACCCAAAAAACGCAGTACATGCCTGCAATGCTTACACATGGCCCTTGCCTTGTTCTAAGAACTGGATGAACAGAAGTTAAGATACTGCATATTTGACAACAAAAGTATAAAGCAAAAGCAAAACTTAACTGTCTGTCCTCTAGCACCACCCCCAGGGTCTTCTGCCACCGGTGCTTCCTTGTCACTTCCTCATCAGGCTTGTGCGGGGGACTGGCAGGTGTCCAGGGGCTGGGTGGGGATCTTAGTGCTGAGAAGAGAGCTGATGTAGGGCCAGATGCGGTCTGTGTCTGTACCAGAGAACTGGTACAGGATGCCTTGGGACCTTATGAGAGAACACAGCCGAAGTCCAACACATAAAACAAACATTTAACAATTACCCTCGACTTACAGAAGGTGATTTGTTTTAAATGTACTGTAGGGGGGGGGGGGGGGGTTCTGCCGACGTGTGTTGTGTGTATCAAATGTAGATCTGTGAAGCGCAATGATAGTGCATGGTATTAAACATGTTCAAAAGGCTATTTTGTAATTGTACTTACAGGGAACCAAGTGGTTTGCTCACTGCTTCTTCGTCGCTGAGCAATATGCTTTTCCTGCCTTGAGCACCTCATGATTTTGGGGATTATCTGACGTCATTACAGGTTGAATAGGGTTTTTATTAAAGGTGTAGGCGGCTCAATCTGACACTGAAGTCCTACACAATGACTGTTGCAAGAGAGCGGTGATCATTGGGTAACAACTGTGAGAGGTTGTAACCTTGACTCACTTATATAAGTTCATGACAGGCTTGGCCACGTCCTTGTAGTGCCTGAGACGAGCCTGCAGGGCCTCAGGCCGGTCGTCAGCATGCTGGATCAGAGGCTCCCCAGTGAGGTCATCCCTGCCCTGTGCACAGTGTGGAGGAGTCAGGACCATTACACAACACAATGCAACACCTTACAAACTGTATATCACAACATGGAACAACGTAACACAACATGATGCAACCCAACCACACAAAATACGACAATCTAACACAACGCAGTATAATACGAAACAATCCGACAAAATAATTGTACAACACACCACAACCCAATACAAAATAGTACAACACACCATGACACAGTACATCCAAGTCAAGACAACACAACACAGTATCGCACAACACAAAACAACAGCACCACACAACACAGTAAAACAACAAACACAACCCTGTGAGGTGCATTTGGACATGGCACAACATGATTTTGACAATACAAACATCTGTAAACCCCCAAAACGAAATGGTTAGCGCTGCTTTATAGAAGATTTGAGGTTTTTAAAAGAGATTTTGAGAAGAGAAGCCAAACAACAACAAAAAGGAATCTCCCTCGTCTCCCACCCTCACTACGCTCTACAATAGAGAATCTCCCTCGTCTCCCACCCTCACTACGTTCTACAATAGAGAAGCGTTGCCTTCACACACATGATTGAGAGGCCAGAACGATTTGCTGAACCAATCAGGGAAGAGATTGCCCTGATTGCTATGTCATTTCTACCAAATTACAATCAAAAAATAGCTCTTAAATCTTACCAAAAACACCTTTAACAGGCATGTGGAACCTAATGAATGAAGAAACGTTCAACTTTCTGTTGGTGTCTATATAACCCTGTTATCAGGGTTATCAGTCCGTACAAGGACAATGTCACACAACATAGTGCTCACAGTTTAGGTCCTATGGAAAGAACTTCCCGCTTCCCGCTCTCTGTTGGCAGACTGATTTCCTGGAAAGTTCCACCTCATTCTTATAAACTCTTTCCCTTTATCCCAAAATGAACCTCATCGTGTTAAAATTTATTGACCAGCCCTTTAAGCGTATCGATCACTTGTCTTCAGACCTGGACTTCAGGAGGGTTGAAGCCCATGTTGTAGACCCTGCCGCTAGCTGGATGGATCCATCGGTCGCTCAGCCTCTCCCGTAGCGTCTCAAAGGGGATGTTGAGGCTGATGACCAGGTCCAGCTGGCAGATGTCATTCAAAGCTTTGGCCTGGGCGATGGTCCTGGGGAACCCTGCAGAAGCAACAGGGCAGAGGCACCAGCAAACTAGTTGGCAGGAATTATTGCTGAGCAAACTCTGGACTAAGTCATTAAGAATTAAAGTGTTACGGTTACTGTGCACATTCAACCAGGCCCTATGCAGTGTTTCAAACGACTGGCTAATACAAATATGGACAATTAAAAATGGTCCTAATGCCGCATGGGAGGTACAAAAATACACATTGCATAATTTGTCTCAGAGGGTTTGAAAGATTATGCCAGTCACTGCTTTGAACATTTTTTTTTGAACATGTAATTTAACCTCATGGAGAGTTTCATGTTCTCATGTTTCTCTTTTTCATAGTTGCAATTTGGCAATACTTAAAATACTTTCAGAAGTTACATGTTATTAATCAATTTCTACAAACATAGGTGAGTGTCAATCACATCACATGGACAGATTTTCAAAGAAATTTGGGGTAAATAGCCAGTGATGCCATTAAAAAGAAGACTTGGTGAAACAATGCAGATATGGCCTATGCAATGTACAGCTGGGTCTGATTGACCAGCCCACCTGGCCCATGTTAAAAACATTGAATCCTGTAAGAATCACATTACTTAGCCGCGATGATTCTGAATCGATACAGAACTTCCAAAAATCTCTAATCATATTTTTCCCGCTTTTGTTTTCCAATCAGTTGATATAACTTTTTGACATATAGAAACGCCATAACTCTGCTTTCATGCCATAATCTGCCACACTGGCTTTCTTTGCACACAGCGCACTTGAGTAGATCCTGAAATTAGCAACCCTATGTACTGAGTTGAGAATCGAAATGAAATGAATCGTGACCCCAAGAATCCAAATCAAATCGAATTGTAAGTTTCAGGAAGATCCACACCACTATCCCATGTGTTCTTGAACTTTGGTCCACCTTGCTCAGAGTAGAAATAGAACTAAATCTAAAATGTAACTATGCAGTAACTACAGTTTGTCTATCTGGCTTGAACTCTTCACCTTGAACTTGGTCTCAAGCAATATTAGAGCCTTTTGTTGAACCATGGCCATTTAGATTCTTCAAGTGAACACCTTGTCTCAGCTTGAATTTGAACACTACGAGATTTAAAAAACAAATGTTTTGGGCTAAGGGGTCTAGGAAGGAGAGGGAAGATGTTATCCCTATGGTAATAACCCACCCAACTTTGTGATACTTTTTTTTCAAGCTTGGACTTTTCATTGAGCATGAATGTTAAAATGAGCGATAATAAGGCAGCTAACTGCTCCCCGGACGGAGCTGGGACTCCAAATGGAGATGGTGTATCATCATACTCGTTCTGCCTGCCTGGGCTCTTACAGAGCTTCTGCTGAGGTCACCTCAAGTCATACATGTTTGTGTACACACTCAACCTATGTGACCAGTATAAGTATCTATTTTCATTGGAAGAATGTTACAACTAGTATAATTAATAATAATAAATAATATAATTTTTTTATTAAATTGTTATTCATTTTATATTAATAATTAGAATAATGAATTGCATTGATATAGCTTAACTTTTTGCGAAGTACTAAAAGCACTTCAGTGTGTGTGTGCCAACACACACACACACACACACACACACACACACACACACACACACACACACACACACACACACACACA
>JAOPJL010000017.1:1092018-1104328 GCA_027123545.1 Trisopterus esmarkii
ACACACACACACACACACACACACACACACACACACACACACACACACACACACACACACACACACACACACGTTGGTACAGCAATACAGGACTGGGTTGCAGGGCTTTCTCTTTAGTCGACATTGACGACCACAAATCCTATAAAAGGTTTGCTAACTCTGTGGGGCGTTCTGGGTGAATCGTCACTTCCGTGGGACAGGGGGATAAAATCAAACAAACACAGTACCCGCAAGGTATTTCTGGACAATGGCGAAAGCTTTGTTTATTGAAGAAAATGTCATAAATTCAGTTTTCATTGAATTTGAGTGTGAACTGGACAAGTGGTAGCCCTGCACTCAGGGCGATATCTAACAAGTAAGTAACTACATGTGTCCAATATACAATGTCCCATACTTTGGACATTGTTGAAGAATTCTCTCCTATCTTTCTCTCTTCTCTCTTCCGCCCCTCTAAGGACAGTTTTTAATTTCATACTTGCATAATACAGCAAAGATTGACTGAGCCAGAGAAAGGGCACTTTTAATAGCATAGACAATGACCCAAGGGTGCTGACAGATTGCCAAATGAATATCTAAAACAATACTAAGAAAGAAAGAAAGAAAGAGCGAACGAAAGAGGAAAAAAATAAAGAACGAAAGAACAAAAGAAGCTCAGGCAGGCTTAATTATGGGCCTATGTTGGGGAACGTTCCGGATTCCTCCATGGCCATCAAGTGCGCGTCGGCAAACAGGAAAGGGGAAACGAAATATGCAGCTGAGATCAGCTTTGCGAAAGCAGTTCTGCTGTCAGTTATGCCATTTGAAAGCGCTAATTAAAAAGCATAGGGGCGGTGGATTACAGCAGGCAACGCATCGAAATGAGGTGAAGTCGAGAGCGTGCCTCCCTTGTCGGGGCCCCATTGTTTCATCCCGGCTCCGGGGACCACTGGTCCCATGCGAAAGCCCTTCGCATACAAGTAAACAAGGCTCCTTAGTGAAACCGTAGGAAACCGTTTGTGATAGGGTGAGTAAGGCTAAGGCTAAGGCTATTGTAAGGCTAAAGACAGTAGAGATATACATTGTAAAGTGAAATACATGCATATCTCCAATGTTTAAACCGCTCTAACATTATGTCAAAAACACGCTGGCTGTCGAATATGGCTACAAAGGGAGATTGATGCATTTGTTTGAAGTTGCCTTTCTGAACCGCGGCCTCTCGGCTGGGCCTTAAAGTGGTACACATGTTATTTCACAAACATCTGTTTGACACTGGATTTTGACACAGTATCATTTAGAAACACAGTTGGTGATTGTTTTGATATGTCAACTTCCGGTAAACCAGTTTTTATGGCATATGCATATTACCATACCACCCAAGCTCACCATACCTCCATGTATAGAAGACATCTATTTCTCAAAATATACCCTAATCTTGGCAGTCTACGGTCATACTGTCGGTCATACTGTCAGTCACACGGTCATACTGTCGTCATAAGGTCATACTGTCGTACTTTTGGCCATACAGTCATACTGTCGGTCATACTGTCAGTCATACGGTCATACTGTCGGTCCTACGGTAATACTGTCGGTCATATGGTCATACTAGGGGTGCATGGTATAAACGGTAGAGAAAGTACACTGGTGTGAATTTGCACATTTGTTTGAGGTTGCTTTTGTAAACCGCGGCCTCTGTACAACACAGGCTGGGCCTTAAAGAGGTATACGCGTAATTTCGCAAACATCCGTTTGACAGTGGATCTTGGTGCAGTATGCTTTAGCAACATGGTTGGTGATTGTTTTGAAATGATAACTTCTGGTAAACCTGTTTAAAAGGCATACCAATGCCATATTATCATACTGACCAAGCTCACCATACCTCGATGTACGGAAGACTTCCATTTCTCATAATATACTCTATTCTGCCCTTGGCAATCTACATGTCCATGTAGTCTAGTTGTACTGGGTCAGACTCATGACCCAGACATGGCATGACATCAAATAATGTTTACCATCATGTAATCATTAGGCCACTACCATATTCATACAGTAGGACCCCGTTATAGTTGCTTGCAACTATATTTATTATAGTTATTTAAATTTGAAGTACGCTTCGCTCTTTGATTACAAAAAGATGGAGTAACAATAAAAATGCTCTACGAGAGCAATTTCTGAACATTTGGAATTCATGTCTTAATGCCAATTTTCGTTCTTTTACGTTTAAAAGTACAAGGTGTGAGAAACTTAAGTCCAAATATATGAGATAGGATACGACTATAAAAATATACCAATACACGAGACAAATAGAATATAAGTATACGAATAAGATAGAAACAAAGACAGCTTATATGTGCCATGAATAGTTTAATAGACTTAAAAATGACTAATTTCGCCAGAGACACAAAAGGCTCCTGCAAGAAACACAATGCATCTCCAAACAAGGATACTTTTTGACCCGTTTCCTCCTGTACCACTCCTGACCTTGGGACTACCTAAGTTGAACATAAAGACCAGCTCTGCTGTTCCACTCGGGTTCCTTTTCAAATATGCTCATCTCACCAGTCCTTGCATTCATCCCTCAGCACTCTTTCACACACACAAGGTCCACCACACACTGTCGCAAACAAAAATTTAAACAGAGACATCGCGTCTGAATACCTTTGAATTCCGCGGGGAAGGTTCTAGGAGTGATTAAAGATTAAACACTAAACAAGGAGACAAATAGCAGCACAGCACATAACCACTTACACACACTGAAGTTTACAACTGTGTGTGTGTGTGTGCGCGTGCGTGCGTGCGTGCGTGCGTGCGTGTTTTCAGAGTTCTACTGTCAATGCACCTTATTATCGAAGAAACAAAATACAAATAGCTGCCACTTCGCCTCTAGTACTTAAGTGACCTACATAGCAATACAGAGGACTATCCTTCTAAAGGTTGCAAATGACCATCTGAAAGTATGTCAACAGCCACCTCAGAGGGAAGCCCAGACATACCATTAAAAAGGGCATTTCATTACAAAGGACACACATTTCTTGCATGCCAGACATTTGTGTTTTGTATTCACTTGTGACATGCCGTGGAAAAAGTTATACTAATAATTATATCACTAATGTTTGATTACTTTATTACTTGTTCATTTAA
Source organism: Trisopterus esmarkii (assembly GCA_027123545.1). Lineage (NCBI taxonomy): Eukaryota > Metazoa > Chordata > Actinopteri > Gadiformes > Gadidae > Trisopterus > Trisopterus esmarkii. The sequence goes on from JAOPJL010000017.1 coordinate 1,095,136, forward strand.
TAAGCCTTTGCATCAATTTCCCTTGCTAGCGTCCTTCCTCACTCCAATTCAAGGTGTTATGGCAGTTAACATTTTTATCTGTAGTCAAGTCCGACACTGCAGCACACACGCATGCACACATGCACAAACCTCCCTTGCTTGTGCATTGTCAAATCTGAAAAATCATACATATTATAATCGATACCCATATTACTTGTTTAAGAAGGTCAAATAATATACATTACGCCAAGTAATAAAATCAAAATACAACATAACAAAAACATAATAATTATAAGAATAGTATTATTTATTTTACAGTCTTTTGGGAAGCCAATACTGGAGTGGAGCACTTCTCTCCCTCTTTCTCTTCTCTCCATTCAGCCAACCACTCATCCGCCCACCGACTCTCCCCCCTCTCTCTGTCTTTCTCTCTCTCTGGGCCAACCCTCCCCTCTCTCAGCCACCTACTCAATCAGCCAATCTCCCTCTCTCAACCACCCACAGTCTCCTTCTCCCCCTCGCTCTCTCTCTCGCACTCTCAGCCATCTACTGATTTAGCCAGTCTCCCACTGTCTCGCTATCTCCCTCGCTCTCTATCAGCCACCCACTCATACACCCACAGCCTCCCTTTCTCCCTCTCTCTCTCAGCCACCCACTCATACACCCACAGTGATTCATATCTGTTTTCCTGTTTGTATTTCACCTCCAGTTCAATTCATGTTGTCTTTCACATGCCTGCTCACCAGCCCTTAGCACACAGCAGTATCACTCCTCATTTCACTCCTTAATTCTCACCCTTCCACATTAACACCAGCCCACCATTCCACAACGGCAAAAAACGCCTCACAGCGACTACAGATCCATGTCATTGTAGAGCGAGTAGCGGGCACTTCAGCGTCAGCACGTGTTTATATCCTTACACTTTACAGTCACATTGGTCTTAGGTATTATCAAATGTATTACTAGTCATTTATAATAATAATTAGTAATATTATATAACTCATCTATATCATCATATCTTGTTATTTCAATCATCAAACAGTGAGTAACAAACCTCGAAAGTGACAAAGAGCGGGTGCAAACATCTATCCGTAGCTTGGCGTAAAGAGTCTCAACCAGTGAGAGGCTCAAACCAAGCAAACATACTCTTTGTATCTTATCCTGCACATACATTTATACCAGTGATGTTGTCATCAACGCTTGCTCAGTGCCTACCAGACCATCTAATATGGCACCAATGAAATTAAACATGAAGAGCAGGAAATGACACAAAACGAAGCACATCGGTGTGAAGCACCCTTGTTGTTCACACTGCTAAATTTCACAGCATGAATATATTAGGCAGAGTGCTACGGAGGTGCTGAACGAGCTCCTGCGATGACACACAAAGAGATAAACATAAAGGCTGCGTGTCCTCCTGTGTGCTGATGAAAACACTGAACCCTTTAAGAGGAGTTTATAGTCTGTGTGCGGACACAGTCCAGGCTGTGAACCGTAGGCATGTGCTCTTACAGTTCACACGGCACCCATCCATTTGTTGGCAGTGAGGCCTGGATATGGCGGCTATAGGCACATTAAACGTTTTTACACTGCCAAATATCCCCGTCTTATGCCTGCCTTTTTCCCGGCATGGTCCGCACATTTACACTGACCAAGGTCATTTATCGGCTTGATTTCACACCCCAATTTACCCTCTCAGACCCTACACATATTGGGGGTTTCATTGGAAGGAATTTAGAGGAATTTAACCAGCAACCCTAAGGTGGCCAGAAATGACTCCTTTCTTTTTTTCCTCGTCTCCCCTCTTGTCTCACCCCCTTCCCCTCTCCTCAAGGGTCGGGGAAGGGGGTTGGTTGTGTGTACCATTCACACTTTTTCACACTTATCAGCGACCAAACCGAATCTGACTGTGGCTATAGATAAGGCTGCACCATGGCGACACCATGGCGACACGTGAACTCGTCCTCATTCACATATGGCACACTTCCACCGAGCGGTGTGATACGATTAGGCGTGGTTAGGTGTGTCTCGCGTTTCCACCGCCGACAGTGCACTTATGGTAGGGCTGGGTTTAAGCCTGATGGCGATGGCCACGGCAGCTACGTAAGCATTGTGACCTCATAGCAGCCCGACACAGTGTAGCCATAATAATAAATCCATAATAAATCCAAGGAAAAAGTAGAATGCAATTAAACAACAAGAGCAACAATGTAGGACGTCCAAGAAGGAAGGCAAACTTTTGCGCAACATTTTCTTCAATAAACAAAGCTTTCGCCGTTGTCCAGAAATACCTTGCGAGTACTGTTTGTTGTTATCCCCGTCTCACAGAAGTGACGATTCAGTCGAAACAATCAACGGACGGTGTGTGTAGCTCCAACTTTTCAGCACCCTTTTAGACCACTTGGTACCCCAACGGAGGAGTACTGGAAAATAGGTACAGCTAATTGCGTCGCAGTGCGCTTATTTTGGGACCCCGCCCACTTTTGGAGCTAGAAACGTGAACCGTACCGCACCTAACCGTAACAAACACACACTTGGTAGGTTTATTTTTGGTTGTGTCATCTGTTTCTGTATGTGCTGTGCGTCTATAATGTTCAGCTTTTACACTTTTGTGAATAATAATTTAAAAAAAATTCTATATACTGTACGTGTGCAGCTGTGAACTCATCAGTGGCGATTTCTCTAAGATTGCAAGGGAAGCTCAACTTCCCAATGACAATTGACAATTTCAAAAATGTAATTGTCAAATATATACTGTTGTGTTAACATTTCATTGACTAAAAATTTGTTGAGTAAATGACTAAATTAGTTTGTTGAGAATCATTTCCTTCTCATACACTCCTGTAGCCTCATTGTGCATTTGCTTGTTGAAGCTCAGCATCTATCCACTTCAATGGGGCTGCATAGAACAGTTTTTTTCAGTGCATCGAAAGTCGACGGTCATTGGATAATGCTGTGATTACGTCCCTCCCACGGACGCTCAGCGTCTCTGGGGATGAATGGAGGAGTGGGCTAGCCTGGATGCTGGGCTTCTGCATTATGATTGGAGGGTCTGCAAAAAACTGAGTTGCCGTTTGATTGACAGCGATTTTGAACTATAAAACGTTGCCGGAGTGCTCTTCAGTCCTCAGTCCCATCGCGTATTTTGCAAACAAGTCGAAAGGCAAACTGCAACCTATTTATTGATATTTGCTGGGCGAAATTGCTAGATAATTTTCATCGTACATTTCCTACACTTTTACACACAATTCCTTGCTTCAGTTGAACATAATTCCCACATTTCCTTGTTCCAAGTTTAATATTGTTTTGTAGGTAGGCCATCACTTTGATTCAGGGAGCCTGAGGTCTGAACTTCAAGCGCTGTATTCAGATCAGGACTTGCAGGGTGACAGGGGAACGCTGTGTGATTTTTTGGTGTTCCTTAATTAAAAACATGGAGTTGAACAGTGCAATGCCTTGGAGCTGCATCTGCAGGTGTAGAATGGAGCTTCTGCTGTTTAAAGCGGCTCAAGTCCTACACCAATAACACAATGGGCCAAGGCCGTTCAAGCAGCCTAGCTCTGCTGGCTATTGAGAGGACACTGGTCAAGTCACTGGAAAAGACAGCTAGTTGGTATGACAGGGTCACAGAGCATTTCCTTGAAAAGAAACAGAGAGGATAATTTACTCATTGTGGCAACCCCCCGCCATCGGGGTTGGATGAACCCCGCCGGCTCCCCAGACAGCGCCCTCACCACGGGCAGGTAGTGCATGGGAGATACATCCCATTCAGCACGGCTGGGCTAGATCGCGCATTAAGCGGACCCGGGCAATCACAGGGATTGGGATCACCTGGGCAGGGGGGCCTTAAGGACCGGGCACACGGCAGGGGGGAGGGAAGCCGAGTTGGAGACAGACGGGGTAAGGGACAACCGATATCGCACTTTTTCCCACTAACGTCGGAACGCTTCCTCATAGGACTGAGCGGGAGGAGCCAAGCAAGATCCCCAATCCGACCTTAACGGCGGACCGGCCCCCGAGACGCCTCCCCGTTTTTGCCCGATATGGAAGAAACCTAAGTTGATTCATGATTTCCTTTTTTTGAACGGACGGCCCGTAATAAAACCGGTGCACCGCAACCCTGCCTGAGCGTGTTGATTTCAGAATCTCAGCTACCGACTATCGGGGTTGACACATTACACATAAATTGACAATTGATATGATGTAGGCAGAAAATGAGCTTCCCCTCTTTGAAAGACCAGCAGCCGCCACTGGATCTCATACATTGTAAATTATTGTATGATGTGTACTTTTAGGGTTATGATGAGACCTATCTTTTAGCATTCACCACGAATGACTCTGAAAAGCAGTGCCAACATTTTTATATTTTTTAACCATTCAGTGAACAAAAGGCAACAGGCTGATTATTATTTAGGGTGCAACTCAATGACATGCAAATGCAGATAGAAGCGTCATCAACGTTGATGATTCTTTGGTCTGCATTTGCATGTATACCAACTTTCTATTCCTCATTCACATCTAAGGTCATTTACATTTCCTACTGAGAAAATCCACCCTGGTCTTGCTTATTTTTTATATATATTTCGATATGTCACAGCAATATAAAGACAAATAAACCCAATTATCTGTAAATTAAAAGTCATCGTTACACTTATATTAATATTAAATATTAATTAGCAGAAATATTTAGACAATATTTAGCTAAATTCAAAAGTATAGCGTTGAAGGGAGTCTTTACGATCAATAATACCATTACTGCAATTATCGTATTTCACTTTCCTAGGAGGCAACAACACAACCACAATCATCACAACACACAAAGACACAACGCAGCCTACTGAACAGACGCTATGGAGCCTTGGTGCTTTCGTACTCTCGCTTGTACACTGAGCCGTAGAACAACTCTTAATGTGCAGGCAGAGCAGGAACAAAGGCAGGCAGGAGAGTGGTTGCTGAGTGACTGTTGTAAAACAAAGAGATGGAGAGTGTTCTTAATGACACGTTACCAACTGCAAAGAGAAAAGGTAGACATCTCTGCTTTAGGACGGGGTCAACACATCCCCATTGCAAACATTTATGTATATACATATCATTGTTTTATATTGTACCTCTTCCTCTGCCACAACCTGCTCTTTATGAAATAACATAAAGACAAGAAAGAAGGTGGTGGAAGGGGTGGTGGTGGACGTGGTGATGGTTGTGTTCCTGCTGGTGGTGATGGGGGTGCCAAAAAATGTGTTTGGGTGTAAACAAGTAATAACTTTCTTTAACGTTTTCTTCTGTATCTTCCACTAATTGAGTCAGGGCTTGATGCAGGGAACTAATAAATACGCGCACACATGCCCACGCACACATGCACACACCTGGACACGTGAGCTATTGGAAGGGCCCCTCAGTGTGAATGGACGGGATTCCAGAGATAAACCTTGGTTTTGTAATCACAGAGGGCCAGTTCCGCAGCGCTGGCGAATTAGCACCCACAGGCCTGCGAGCTACATGGTAGGTGGATGCATGGATGTATGGATGGATGGATTCTTGAATTTCCTGTGTGTTAGTATTATGTTTCTGATGGACAGAAATGTAATATGCACAGCAATCAAGTTTCTCCATCCATTCTTCTGAATTTGACAGACAGACAGTCAGACAGACAGACCATCGATCAGGCTGTCTCCAACGGAGTACTTAAAGAATCTCCCGTGCAGCAGAAGCAGCAGAACGTTTGGCCTCGTTGTTCAGTCTCACAGTAGACGGTGGATCCTAACATCATTAGTCCAGACTCAGCACGGAGAGAATCTGCAGTCCAACAAACAACATCCACCTCCCAATGAAACATAGATCACCAAGGTCTTCATATAAAAAAAAAAATGTCCTCAATCCTCTCAGGACAGCGGTTAACCCTGTTGCTTGTGCACCTTTTTCTGCCACACTTTCTCCTCCACTCAACTTCCTATGAATATGCTTGGATACAGCACTCTTCTTTAGCAATTTCCTTGTGGAGGGTGTCAATGACTCCTCTGGACAACTGTCAAGTCAGCAGCCTTCCCCATGCTGGTGGAGCATTCTGAACCAGATTGAGAGATCATAAACAGTCTCAGGAAACATTTGCAGATATTTTGAGGTAATTAGCTGATTAGAGTGTGACACCTTGAGTCCATAATAAACTTTTGAACTTTTTCACAATACCTGTATGTTATGCTATTATTAGCATTATTAATATAGTATAATTAATTGATAATGAGTAACTATATCATTAGAAGTAGTAGTATTAGTAGCAGCGGTTGCAGTAGTAGTAGTAGTAGTAATAGTAGCAGTAGCAGTTAGCCTAGTATTAGTAATAGCAGTAGTATTAACAAAGCACTGCTTTCACCGATCATGGGCAAGAAAATATTTCCCTCTCTGTCATTACCTCCATTGTTCAGAACGAGCAGCAGGAGAGGCAGACTGAAAGAGGACACATCAGTGGAAGGATGTGAGCGCGGAGGCGACAGCAGACATTGCCACCTGCAAAAATTATCTCTCAAGGGTTTCCTTAAAAAAAAGCCTGACCCTTTTAGCGAAGCAACAGCATGAGTCGTTTCAATGACCACGTGACGACGTGTGACAGGAGCGCCTTGCTCTGGAAATGTGAAGGGACGGCACCGTTCGGTCGGCATGCGGGCAGTGACCGGCAACTCAGCAGACACAAGCACACTTAAATGCCGCCGGGGCAGAGGGGGGAGAGTGTAAGGTCTCGGTAAACACACCAGACGGGAACATCTGGGATTGGATATCGGCTAGCGAGTATGTTGTTTACATAAGGAACACAGAGAGAGGGAGAGAGAGAGAGAAAGAAAGAGACAGAGACAGAGAGATAGAAAGAAAGAGACAGAGACAGAGAGATAGAGAGAGAGAGAGAGAGAGAGAGAGAGGCAGAGAGAGAGAGACAGACCGAGAGAGAGAGAGGCAGAGAGGCAGAGAGACTGAGACCGGAGAGCGAGAGAGAAAGTCAGAGAGACAGAGCGATAGAGGGAGAGCGAGAGACAGAGAAAAAGACTGAGTGACAGAGAGGACAGGAGGGTGAGAGGAAGAGAGACACAGCGAGACAGAGGGACAGAGAAGGGGAGTGAGAAAGAGTGAAAGAGAGACACAGCGATAGACGTAAAATGCGCAGTGATAGAGCCCATTGCACTCTATCAGCCAGTGATAGAGCCCATCGCATTGCATTTCGTTTATAATCCCTGTAGTTGGAAGTAGGCTATGGCATCGGCGGACTGATTACCTGGAGTGTGCCTCTCTGTTTACATTTACCAGAAAGTAGTCCCCCAAAATGTAATGTGATCATTGCGATACAAGGATAGATTTATTTCTAATATTATTCTATCAACACAGACATTTACATCGATATTCAGGCATTATAATTGGTTTGCCTCGGGTATACTTTGGAGTAGGTAAAACTGTTTTTATTGGCAGGCTAGCAGATCCCTTGTTTCCCTGCATCAGCAAATGCAGGCAATCGACGGCCCAAGTAGAGGAAGACAGTATTGAGTTTGTGCCTGTGCTATTTGTGGCTATAACAAGACGCAATGTTGCGTCTCTTGACCAAGAAACAAGAGTTGGAGAACAAATGGTTGGATCGGACATTACCACTATTTCAACATTTACGTGGCTGGGCACCGCGGTAGAATACAGAATAAGCCTCGGGCACCACGGCGTGGTTCACGGCAGCTGGAGCTGAGCTCCCAGGCGCAGTGCACGGCAGCCGGTCCCCGTGGTCGCGGTCTCCCGGTGGCGTTGTCCCGGCCGAGCTCGCGGACTCTGGCGATGCACTCCCGCGGGCACAGCGATTGAATACAGAAAGAAGAGCCATGACCGCGTCTCGACTGCGAAAGAAGAGCCGTGACCGCAAGCCCACGGGATTGCACCGCTGGAGTCCGGGAGCTCCATCGTATGTCCGGGAGTTCCGCCGTGCACCGCTGTCGCGGTCCCCCGGTGGCCGTGCCCTGGCCGAGCTCCCGGACTCCCGAGGCAGCTCTTCTCTCTGTATTTAATCAACCAGAAACCCACAAGGAGGCCAGTGGTTCTCCTTCTCCCTCTCTCTGTCTCTCTCTCATTCTCCCTTTCTCCGTGTGTCTCTCTCTGTAAGTTGAATTGGTATTATTACTGTGATGGACAGTGCTGTTAGCCAATCAGAGGTGAGTCATTTGCATCTCATGAATAAGAGCCAAAATCAGGTCGTTCTTCCCCGCCCACATCCACTACCACACTAGAACAGTGTGAAACAGGAGCACCAGAGCATTTTTTTCACCAAAACCGACTCACAGAGCATTTATTGCTACTAGTGACCAACGCAAAATTAATGAAAAAACGGTGCAATGACACCTTTAACCTCTTAGGGAGGGATTGCATCATTCTCGGTTGGGTTAGATTCTAGAACCAATAGATTTATATAATTGTATGTCTTTTTAGGCCTTCTTTCATATAGAAAAATACCCCATGTCAATTTCCATGTTTGATAGACCCCTAGATCTATGTACTGGTGTGACACACACATACACACACGCACACACACACACACACACACACACACACACACACACACACACTCAATTATGTGGTGGGTCATTTAAATACATTAAATGCATTTGTTGTCATTTAAATAGGCCTACATTAAATACATTCCAAATTCCATCTTTAGAAATGCAGACCGGCTAAATAATTTATCTTTAATAGATAGAACTCATACTCATAAGAAACGTGAACTGTGTTTACAATGTGTACCTCGACACAGCGTCCTGTTCCTATCACAAGAACAAAGAATCCTTTCTGGGGGTTTGTCAGTATATTGTGTGAATATAACATGTTCATGTAGAACATACAGGATATATTCGTGCATGTTACAGAAATTGTAATGGAAACAAGCGCATATTGATACTGATTGATACTGTCATTTGGGTTAGGTCTATTTCTTAAATAGAGTAGGATAGCCTTATCTCACCCTATTCCCTAAAAATAGCAAAAAGGCATAAAAAGTGTCATGAGAAGTTCATTCGAACCCATACGTTGATATGCAAGTTTTAAAATGCAAATTGGATGATTGCACTTTCCTTTTATTTTTGACGCAAATAATGCCATTCATATGACAAATAAAAAGCATTTGTCTTAGGCTGGGTTGCACCAACATGGATTAACTCTTAAACTGGATTAAATCAAGGTTTAACTGTTAACCGTGTTGCAC
>JAOPJL010000017.1:1122068-1133178 GCA_027123545.1 Trisopterus esmarkii
GGTTATGTTTTATTTTACTTTGTCAGACTTGACTCTGACTGGCACCCCAACATTCAATTTAGTCTAACCCGCTACAAAATGGCACCCCAGACGTCTGGATTCACTAAAACCCGGGATTAAAAAAATATAAATAAATCTTCAAATAAACCCTTTTCAGGAATGGATTTATTTTCCCCAACACCTGTTGAAATGGCCTCAGCAAAGCAAGACTGCGGAGAAACTCAGCCATCTGCAGCGAAAACCACATATTCCTTATTAGATATGGATTTATGTGTTACATTGAACCCGGATCTGTCTCAACCTCTCATTCCTCTGGCAGTGGCAGCTCAAAATGAAGTTGGAGATCAAGATGGTTGTTCAACTTCATGGACGACTGAATTAATGGAGGAACCAGTCGACACTCATATAACAATAAAAGCAACTTTGGAGAAAGAATTTCAGAATCTAAGGGAAGCACAAAAACAACACAAGGAGGACCTTGAAAAAACCGTTACAACTTTATTTGAAAAAATCACAGCAACACATGAACAACGCTTTCAACATTTGCATGAAACTCTGGACAAACAGTCATCGTTTCTGAGGAGAGAGTTTGCAGCAAACCTTAACTGGCGCTTAACACACCATCATACAGAGATTTTAAAGGACATCAAAGAGTTCATGACCCCAGTCGCACAATCAGTTCATCACCTGCAGGAGGATGTGTGGAAGTTGTCCCAAAATATGGACAATGTATCCCAGGAATTGGGTACAATGAAACAGACATTGAATGTATCTGCCCTTGCACCACTCCCTGTTTCAGCAGCACCGAAAGATGTTCGGTTGGAGGAAGCTCAGAGGCAGCGCCTCCAATCTACTGTTCTGACTGATACGGCAGGCGTGCTTCTGACTTCAGAGGATTCTCCTGTTCTGTGTGAGTCCAGGGCACGGTTAACAGGAAAATGTCCTGTAAAACTGCTGTTCCCAGCATTTGGAAAGATGGAGGATGAACCAGATCCCCTTTTGTACTTGGAGAAATGTAGTGATTTTCTTGCTTTAAATCCGTTGATGGATGAGGAATTGATGGCAACCTTGAGAAATGTTCTACATGGAACAGCGAGAGACTGGTGGGATGTGGTACGTTTAAACACACATACCTGGTCAGACTTTCAACAGAAATTCCGTGCTGCCTTTCTGTCAGAAGATTATGAAGATGAACTGGCAGAGAGAGTGAGGACAAGAGTTCAAGCCGAAGGTGAAAGCATTAGAGATTTTGCTTTCAGATATCGCTCCTTGTGTCAGAGGTGGAAGCCTGAAATTCAGGAAGACGCAGTCTTAAAGCTGATTTTCAGAAACATCAATCCCAATATGGCAAGCCAGCTCCGAGGCAGAGTAACTACAGTGGATGAACTGGTGAGGCTCGGACAACAACTGGAAAAGGACAGGGCGAGTCAAACTAACTATGAACAACGGACGGAGTGGAGATGGTTACTCCTAATGACCCACTACCGCAGAAAGACAACATTTCCCATGTGGTTTACTGCTGGAGGTGTAAAGGCAGCCATGCTCCATATTCATGCCCAAATTATAATCAGTTCAAGAAATCTAATTCCCCTGGACAATCCTACCCGCAACAATCCCACTCACAGCACTCCCGCCCTCAACAATCCCATCCGCAGCAACAACAGCCTCAGCCGCATCATTCTCAGCAGTCTCACCCGCAACAACCCTACCAACAGCACTCCCACCCTCAACAATTCCATCCGCAGCAACAACACCCTCAGCCACATCATTCTCAGCAACCCAACCAGCAAAAACACCCCTCTAATCAAACCTACCCACAGCCATTTGGCTCTTCAAATCCCCAGAACCATTCTTCAGTGAACGCTGTGACCCATTCAGCTCAATCGCCGTTATGTATCACCTCACATCTCTTTGTACAGGGCCTGAAAAAGTTCAGCATCCCCGCGGGAAGCACTGATACTGCCCTCCCACGACAACTGAAAGTGCCCTTGACTATAAGGAACTGGACAGGAAAAGCTGTTGTTGATACAGGTTCCACATATACTCTGCTAAATGAACACATCTGGAACATGTCAAAGCTGCAAATGATAAACTTACCCCATGGACCGGTGATCCTCTTTACCTTGCTGATGGTCAACCCAGGAAACCCCTTGGGTGGGTCGAGCTTGAAATGAGCCTACATGATAAGACCTGGTTGATAACTGTGGTGGTCCTAGACTCCAGGACTCTGGCTTTTCCTGCCTTGATTGGTTTGGACTTCGTGTTTTTTACTGGTATGCAGCTTGATGTTGCAGGCGGGATGTACTGGTTCCGGGATAATGCGGAAAAGAAATTCTACTTTTGTGCAGAGTCCTCTCTTTCTGGGGAGGGGGAGAATGGCAACTCTATTGCCTTCTTTTCTGTGGTAGCTCCATCGGCCACTGCACTGTTCCCTACACAGGCCCCTTTGGAGGACTCAGACTTGATGCTGAGGGCAGTTCAGGAGTCTCACCTGGAGGAGCACATAAAACCTCAGTTACACAATCTGTTATGCAACAATGTTGATGTGTATACAACCAAAGTAGGACGTACTGAGATATTGAAGCATCAAATCTTTCTCACCAATCCTGTACCAATTCGACAGAAACCCTATCGAGTCTCCCCTCCTAAACAAAAGGTGATGAAGGAACTCATCGAGGACATGCTACAAGATGACGTCATTGAACCTTCTTGTTCTGCATGGGCCTCGCCTGTAGTCCTGATTGCCAAAAAAGACGGGAAACCACGGTTTTGTGTTGATTACCGAAAAGTGAATGTTAACACAGTCACTGATGCTTATCCCATTCCCACAATCCAAGAGATATTGGATAGCCTCTCGGGTGCTGTTGTTTTCTCTTCACTAGACCTAAATAGTGGCTACTGGCAAGTGGAGATGGATCCAGAGGTGAGGGAAATCACAGCCTTTATATGCCCTCATGGACTGTTCCAATTTAAAGTCATGCCATTTGGACTTAAGAATGCCCCTGCCACCTTCCAGAGGCTCATGGAGAGAGCCCTGGGGGAGCTGAAGGGAATCATCTGCTTCGTCTACTTGGATGACATTATCATCTTCTCTTCGTCCTGGGAACAGCATTCTTATGATGTCCAAGCTGTCCTGGACAAACTCAGAAACGCAGGCCTCTCTGTGAATATGAAGAAAAGTAAACTGTTCAGAACCTCTTTGAAATTCCTGGCCCATCTTGTCTCTGCTACAGGAGTCCATGTTGACCCAGACAAGATTGAGGCTGTGCAGAACTACCCTGCACCCACCAACTTGAAAGCCCTACAAAGGTTCCTGGGCATGGCTGGGTGGTATCACAGATTCGTCCCCAACTTTTCCCAGAATGCTGAACCCCTCAATGCCCTAAAGAAAAAAGGAGCAAAATACTGCTGGTCACCTGCATGCCAAACATCGTTTATTACCCTAAAAAAGCACCTGGTTAAACCACCTGTCCTGGGCCACCCAAGCTTCGATGCACCCTTTGTGGTATACACCGACGCCAGTGAGATTGGACTTGGGGCTGTGCTTGTCCAGAAATCCCACCAAGGAACCGAGGAAGTCCTCGCCTTTGCCAGCCGCAGTCTTAACCCTGCAGAGAAAAACTATGCTGCCACTGAGCTAGAATGTTTGGCAGTGGTGTGGGCAGTGGAGAAGTGGAGAACTTACCTGGAAGGTAGACTATTCACCGTGGTTACAGATCATGCCTCTCTACTATGGGTGTTCAAAACCACCAAACCCAGCACCAGACTCATCAGGTGGGCACTCCGGCTTCAAGAATTCTCCTTCACTGTTGAATACCGAAAGGGAAAGTACAACACTGTACCGGATGCCCTCTCCCGAGCTCCTACAGAATCCATCCATACAACCGCACCGGTGTGTGCTACCATCGCATCTTCCCCTCCAAAACCATCAAAAGAGCTTCCTATCTCAATTGAGGCCCTGTGGAAGACCCAACAGGAAGATCCAGAATGTCAGGTTCTATATCAAAAAGTAGTAGAAACCGGACAAGTCATTAATTCAAACCCTTCCTACATCATTCTGGATGATCTCCTCTACCGTCTCGTCACCCTCCCATACAAAACCATCTACCAACTCTACATACCTCCTAGCTTCCGCTCACACTTACTGGACTACTTCCACCAAGATCCCCTCTCTGGACATCTTGGCAGGCACAAAACCTACCGAAGACTACAACATCTTGTCTACTGGCCAAAGATGAGCTGGGATGTCAGAGAACATGTAAAAAACTGTTACACATGTCAACTTTACAAACCAGAAAACAAAAAACTTGCAGGAAAACTCCAACAAACCCAAACTCACCGCCCCTGGGAGATGCTGGGGGTGGATTTGATGGGCCCCTTTCCCAAAAGCTCCAACCAAAACGTCTATCTCCTTGTGTTTGTAGATTATTTCTCACGGTGGGTTGAATTGTTCCCCATCCGAAGTGCCACTGCTGAAACCATCTCTCGGGTCATGGTCAAAGACATCTTGACCAGGTGGGGCATTCCTGACTACATCCTGTCGGACCAGGGAACACAGTTTGTTTCATCAGTTTTCCAAACTGTATGCAGGACCTGGAATGTGGGACACAAGTTAACATCTGCATACCATCCGCAAACTAACCTTTCAGAGAGGGTACCGTACCCTAAAATCCATGATAGCATCCTATGTTGGTGACAATCATAAACATTGGGACAAGAACCTGTCGGAGTTCCGGTTCGCGATTAACTCTGCAGTCCAGGAGTCAACAGGCGTTTCTCCTGCAGAGCTTAATCTTGGTCGCTCCCTCAGAGGACCTCTAGATGCAATGTTGCAACCTCAGGAAACTGCTCCGGACACCCCTCCATACACCAAAATCACACAGCTCAAAGATCTCTGTTCCTTTGTTGAAAAAAATCTGGACTCTGCTCGTCAACGGCAGAAAAGAAACTATGACAAACACCGACGTGACCTTGAGTTTCAGGAACAGGACAGAGTCTGGTTGAGAGCCCATCCTCTCTCCAAGGCTGAAAAATCATTTGCCGCCAAATTAGCTCCAAAATGGCAAGGTCCATATCGGGTAGTGGAACAAGTTGGGCCGGTGAACTATAAAGTTGTTTTAGAAAATTCAGGCAAAGACTTAAAAGTTGTACACATTTCCCGTCTCAAACCTTGCTACCCGACTGCTCAGGACCTACAGGAGCAGGAGAAAAAACACCTTCTTGAAATCTTCAATGAGGAGTCGGATGAAGAGGACTTCCTTGGGTTCGCAGACACCTCCGGTTCTACTACAAAATAAACTAGGAGGTGATTCTGTGTAAAACGCACACTTAGTAGGACAACTACTGCGCCTTACCTTTGGTCGGCTTCTGCTAAGGGGGGAGGAGTGTAGCGGCCGCGTTGTCAGAATCACACATTGCCACACCCCTTTCCAGTAAAACACACCTCCATTCAAGGCTTCCTCCGTCATCCACCCCCATTCATCTCCTACTCCAATGGAAATGAACTGCCCACCGATTCCGCACATTTTAAAAAATCCGTCCTCCAGGCAGGAAGGGTGGTAGCTAGTGCAAGTCACCGGAAAAGGAGAGTCTGTGAAGAAGAAGTGGGACCACGGCGTTAAGCGTTTGTTTGAAGTCCGCGTTATAGCCGTCTTATGCTTTGCAACCTTGTCACGGGAGTTTCGTCGGCACGTCTGCGATTGCCTGCATGTGGATGTCGTAATTTCCCTACCGGACGTTGCTTCATGGGAACCTGCATCTCACAACTGACTGACTCTGACTCTGACTAACGTTATCAACTTCGGTACCGTGAGTACCCGGTGTGTCATTTTGTTTTGGGTGGGTTGTTGCTACACCGGGTCGAGAGACGCTGGTTATTGTGATTTATTTCCTAATTTTTCGCGGTAATACCCGAAACAGACTTTTCTATTGGAGTTCGCGGTAAAACCCGAAACGGACTTTTCCCCAAATGGATTAAAAATGGGATTAAACGAGGAACAGACAGACTGATGCGTACGCACGCTGCATTTATTTTCTTCTTGTTTGTACTGTACTGTGGTTAATTATTATGCAATTATATTGTGAAAATCGCATTGCTGGATTGTCTTTGTGATTTATTGTTGCTCTTTGATCTGCCTAGTTATTAATTTGTGTGGGTTAACTAAGCTATTTTTGGTTATGTTTTATTTTACTTTGTCAGACTTGACTCTGACTGGCACCCCAACATTCAATTTAGTCTAACCCGCTACAACTTTATGTATGTCAGGTTCAGAACAACTCTTTAACATAGTACAGGTTCTGTAGGGCTGGGTATTGGTACTAAGGTGTCGACCAAAACAACCCATTAACTAGTAGCCTTGAAACTTCTCTGTTCAAACGATACCTGCATTCTATACTTTTGAAATTACTTAAAAAAAAAAATTAAAACGACCCATATGACTGTTCTCTGGTTCAGCGTTCACCATTCGACTTGCCGAAGAAACAGCAAAACCTTGTTATATTCTCAGATGCAAAAAAAATGCAACATTTTAAGATTTAAGTTTCAGAATTAAATTGCGCTTTGATAACATTTCTCGTTATAAATGCGCATTTAATTTTTGTAATCGCCAGTCAGTGAAAGTATATGTTTCGTTTATTAGTAAATGCAAAGTTTTATCATTGCCATGGTGATTCATATGGACGCTGCTATCACTGAAATCGCCACTCACTCGCAATGTAGTTTGAATCAATGTCTCTGAGTTGTGTAGTCATCTGAGCTGTTGTGTTAAGTGTTATTTTATGCAACTGATGATGTTCTTTCAAATACATGTTTTTGAGTGACCCAGGGATGAAATTTATTCTGCTTTGTGACAGATAAGTAGGCTTGTCACATAGCAAATTTTGATGGTCGATAAATTGTCCCAAAAATGGTTGCGATAAGCGATAATATTGCCGTTTTGAGACCATTTTCAAGTAATATAAAGATAATGGCATAATAATGCACGTACAACCTTTCATAGATCAATAAACTGTTATTTCTAAAGAATATTGAAGACTGGAACTGCTTAAACTACATGAAGCGAACTACACTGGCTGTGAGTGCGCACCATTTGCACTGTCCTGTTCGTCGACTAAACACCCCAGTGATTATGATTGTGGACTGTCGGGAAGAGACCTCCCATGATCTGTCATATATTTTTTTCGCAGCTGGGAAAAGTGCATCCGATGATTATGCTTTAGGTGCAGATGCAGTTTGTTGTATGTTGTATGTTTGCTGTAGGTTCTTTAGGTTTGAATTAAGCTACACTAACTTTGTTTCTTAAGCAAAGCAATGATATGATTGGATTGGTTTAAACAACGGAACTGTATGATCAGAATACAACATGAGAGTTTTTGTTTGGCAATGCCATTTTGAGTGAACTTGAATGAAGAGAGTTGTAGTAATGTAAAAGCCTTAATAAATGGAAGAATAACATATCCTAGGCTAATCATAAATTCGTTTTTCCACGTCTCGCATGGGAAACATTTAAATATCCTATAGGGAGCTGGCGTTCGGGAGTTAAGACAAGTCAGCAGGGAATAATAGACAGTAAGAAGTTAGCCATGAGCTGGTTGTAGCCTGTATGCTCATCTTTAGTGATGAATAAAGAAACCAGTTAAAAGGTCTCATTCCCCTGGGTAACCATTTAGTATTCCTCCTTTTGAAATATGATTTGGGCGATTAGGTCACTTGGAGTTGCATATGCATGCTGAACGTGAAAACATTCTCCTACCTCGATTGCCTGCATTAGCAAATTAAATAAAACAGACGCACAAATGATAAGATCAGAAAAGCCTCACCAACTGATGTCAGCTGGTGAATTAGTATTCATGGCCTCGCCCACCTTGGCTTGCCACGGCCCACGGGAAGACAGTATTGAGTTTGAGCCTGTGCTATTTGTGGCTATAACAAGACGCAACGTTGCTTCTCTAGACCAAGAAATAAGAGTTGGCGAACAAATGGTTTGATCGTACATTACCACTTGTAGGTTCAATAAGTCTAATTAGTGAAGTTCCAGCTTGACGCTCCGCTTTCCCCTCGACTCGTACCTCATCCAAAATTCACCAAAAGAATCCACCGGACCACGACGTCAAGTTTAAAGTGTTTACTTGTCAAACGCAAAATACAAAAATCCTTCCTCAACATAAGGTTATAGAGAGAGAGAGAGAGCGAGATCAAAAAACTGTGTGGCTCCACGCTTGTTAATACTGACTGACTGTCGCAGATAGTTAACGCAATAAAGTTACCTCTTGCTCATCAAAATAAAAGTAATCAAATGTGCGCATACACCAAAATAATTAAAGTGAATTTCAAAATACAAATAAAAATACCACAATTAACTATTATATTATTTCACTTATGAAAATCAAAACATTAGGAAGAGCCGCCTGAGGGCAGCCGGAGCTGAGCTCCCGAGCGCGGTGCACGGCAGCCGGTCCCCCGCAGTCGCGGTCTCCCAGCGGCTGTGCCACGGCCGAGCTCGCGGACTCCGGTGATGCACTCCCGCGGGCACGGCGATTGAATACAGAAAGAAGAGCCACGACCACAGCTTGACTGCGAAAGAAGAGCCACGACCGCGCGGGAGTGCACTGCTGGAGTCCGGGAGCTCCGCCGTGCACCGCTGTTGCGGTCCCCCGGCGGCCATGCTCCAGGGCTCCGGCAATGCACTCCCGCAGGCATTGCAATTGAATACAGAAAGAAAAGCCGCCTCGGGGCACCGTGCATCGCGGCTGCCGAATTCGGTTCAATCCCCGTGCCCCCGGGAGTGCACTTCCGTAGTCCGGGAGTTGGCCGGTGCACAGCGACCAGGGCACACCGACCGCGGGGACCAGCCACCGTGCACCGTGCACCGATCCCGGCGATCACCCCAGACGCGGTGCCCTGAGGCAACACTTCTCTCTGTATTCAATCAACCAGAGGTTCTCCTTCTCCCTCTCTCTCATACTCCCTTTCTCTGTGTGTCTCTCTCTGTAAGTTGAATTGGTATTATTACTGTGACGGAGAGTGCTGTTAGCCGATCAGAGGCGAGTAATTTGCATCTCATGAATAAGAGCCAAAATCAGGTCGTTCTTCCCCGCCCACCTCCACTACCACACTAGAACAGTGTTAAACAGGACCACCAGAGCATTTTTTTTCACCAAAACCGACTCACAGAGCATTTATTGCTACTAGTGACCAATGCAAAAAATCGTGCAGCAGTAAGACTCGCTGAATAACGTGCTGGAGACCCGGTTCAAGTCTGATTTGTTTGTGTTTTTTAAGTCATTAGGTGAACATAAAAGTACTATTACACACTACAATATAACCTCATCCAGTTCCCAACCTCCAGCTCTGAGGTCTCGGGCTTAGACGCTCCGACAGAGACCACCCTCCCCGGGCCTCGAACCCGGGTCCCCGGCGTGAAGGGCCAACTGCTCTCGCTGCTGCAATTGGTATTAATACAGAGCGATATGGGGGTCTGGAACCAACAGGTCAACACTGTCCGCTGAACGGTTAATGCTGATCGTTACAACTCACCTGAAGCGGTTATGGTGGTTCTTGACCTCCGCAGTAGGTCTGCGGTCCAAGGAGACGGCCCTCCCCGGGACGTAAACCCAGCGCCCCCTGCTGCTGGGGGAGAGGAACTCCAGCGAGCTGGTAAGTGTTAGGTAGAGAAACGGCGGGGCAGGTTAGGAAGGAGTCGGCCGTCGACCTCCTCTCTGATGATGAAGATGATCACAAAGAAGAGGAAGGGTTGGCAGATATTGAAATGCCCCCGCGGAACGCGACGAAGACAAGCGGGGAGAGCTAACCGTTTTTTGGTGGATCCGGTTACCATGGCGACTCAACGCGTTTAAACCATTTTACAGTCTATGGTTTAAACCCCATGGATATAATGCAGTTACACACACACACACACACACACACACACAGCAATGTTTATGCCCAATCGCTTTATATTAAAAAATATATAATATATATATATACATTTATAAATATATATATTTATAGTCTATTTGTTCAAATTTGAATTTAACAAATACATCTTATATATTATTTTTTATACAATATATAAATATGCATTTATATATATTAAAATTATATATATATATAAATGGCCGAATTACAATTTGAACAAATAGATTAAAAGTGTGGCTTACATTAAACTAACAAATTAATTTGATTTGATTTCTACTGAAATTAAAATATAACAAAAGTACTAAATAAAATGAACCCATACTCTTCCATATTTAACATCATGTTTTCTAAGTGTGGATGCAGGTGACTGGTGAGCTGGCCTCAGCAGATTGTGGCAGTGCAGCAAAACATCCTTACTTTGAAACATTTTTATTATCAAAAAGGGAAAAACAAGCTAAACCAACTGACAAATCATAGTTATGCAGACAAGGGCTTTCTGATGTTTGACGGAAATTATTATATCTATTATTATCAGAAAATCAATTGGAAAATAATGTGAACCATAAGATGTGGTTGTGCTATTATTAACAAAAGAGTAATCCCAGGTCTAAAATTGAGCACCCCATGACCTTGGGAGAGTTTAGGTTTTAGCTCAATACCAAAATCGGTTCAGTTGTTTGGAGCCGAATGAGCCGTAGGGTGGGACTGTTGTCCGAGACTTTGCCACATTGTTTTTGCACGTAGGATTTATCGGAGATGTATGTGGTGACAGATTTACAGCGGAAGGAGTAAAGTACTCCTAAAATATTTAAATATTTATGAACCAGTCAACACAGCTTCACCCATCATTCACTCGATGCCTTAAACAGCAGAAACAAGTCCATACAACAGCGCCTGTCCCACCTGCTTCAAAGGAGCTACAAACTCCCTTTTCTAGAAGGGAAATAAAGGCTATCAAAATATAAAATAATGTAAACAAAGTCCCCTGCTACCAAAGCAGCCCCAGCGGCACCCGGCGGACCAGTATCTGTTCCTCCACCGCCGGAAACCGACCAGCAAGATGGAGAACTCCGGAGGGAGTCCAGGGTACAGGGTGTGGGGGGGGGGGGGAGGGTGGGTGGGTAAGCCTGCTGCGCCACGCCGACCCGGGGCAACAGGGGGTCCCGGACGCCGCTCCACAGACTGCGGAACCTC
>JAOPJL010000017.1:1173889-1184001 GCA_027123545.1 Trisopterus esmarkii
CTTGGTTCTATGAACATCCTTTCTGTACCGACAGCGATATATTGTTGCACCTCTTATGACAAATGTACTTATTGTAATTCGCTTTGGATAAAAGCGTCTGCTAAATGCCCTAAATGTAAATGTAATGTAAATGTCTCTCGTTCACGCCATTTGCCTTTCAAAAGATGACCCCCGGTTACCTTATTTACGTATTTAAGTGGCCCCTGAGAGAGACGTCTGTCTCACGTCGCCATGAGAGGGGAAGATGAAGTTTAGAGCATTGTGATTGGCCAAGGGCATGTTAGGTGAGGCCACACAATGCAGATGGGAGTTTTGCTTACTGAAAGATGTTCTGAGGGAAGATACAACAGTATTTGGTTCAACAGACAATCAAAACAGAAGAGAGGCGGGGCTAACTGCGTGGAAGCAGGAACACACAAACCAA
This sequence comes from Trisopterus esmarkii, assembly GCA_027123545.1. Taxonomy (NCBI): domain Eukaryota; kingdom Metazoa; phylum Chordata; class Actinopteri; order Gadiformes; family Gadidae; genus Trisopterus; species Trisopterus esmarkii. Next base: position 1,174,314 of record JAOPJL010000017.1, read on the forward strand.
TCAATACATGTTGATTTCTGCATGCAAGCATTCCTAAGGTACGTTTTTAAATAAAACTCAATTAACAAGAAAAGTGATAGTAAGTTTCTGAAACGCTCAATTAAAGGGGAATTAAAAGAGAGGTGTGTAGTTGCACAGCCACTGTGGCTAGTGGCTGGGAGCGCATCCGTTCTGCTATCGGCTAGTAAGGGCTTTCTGGATATGTCAACGGGGTAATTTAAACGAGCACTGTAAGTTAGACTACTTGATTGCATGAATTTAAAATGTCAAGAGACATTTCTATAGGGTATATGTCTTTATGGCCAGTGTTGGGAAAGTTCACTTTCTACATGAACTAGTTCAAAGTTCAGTTCACAGTTCCAAAAATTAACTAGTTCATAGTTATTTTTTTCAAAATGTTGCTGCAAGCTATTATTTCGGAACCAACACCCTCTCAGTTTAACTTTGTTTAATAGGGTGCCAGATTTCTATAGAGCGTTCCAGGTGAAAACCCGGCTAAAAGACACCGTAAACAGGCCTTGAAGGACAATTCCTGTATTTTGAACATTGAGCCCACTTTCTGGTTTGTCTAGGATGAAAGAGTAGTTGGCATTGAATGTTGACGATTGGTCCAAGTTTGCCTAAAATATGAACGAGTTCATGAACTATCATTCAATGAACATATCAACATAGCAATACGTAGTTGACCTCCTCGTTGATTAGCTGCATGCTTATCAGCTAATACATAGTGAACAGATGTTGTCTGAAGGCAGATGTTGCTTTGAGGCATTCAATCATTCACTGGTGGAAGCCTCACAAACTTTGATATTTAGGCTACATGCTTGTTACAGTTGTGGTTGGTTAATATTCGCCAACTTGATTGTGTCTAGCCTACCTATCCTTTGTATCAACATTAGAAACAATTTCGGAAATAATTGTTTGCAAAAAAACACAACATTTTCTAATGACACTGGCAAATTCATCAGCATAGGCACTATCTATGCAGTACAATATAGTTGATGCAAACAGTTGATACGGAAAAAAGATAATTCAAACAATGAATTCTGTGAGAAATTTGCTTTGTCTTCACTATTCTCTGAGATATGGATAAGTAAACAAATTACTTTTCTCACCAAGGGTCAAATGGCTGCGTGGTTAGAGCACTCGACCCGAGAGTAACAGGTTTGTTATTTTGGCCACCGATTCAAGCCCTGCCTGATGCGTCTTGTATCCTCCCTTCTAATGATAGATTTTTGATGTTTGAAGTCTATCGATCTGTTAACAGTACCTAGGCTGTATATTTTCCTACAATATTGTCGCTGCAGTGGATGCATGTTTCTTGATGCTTTTTTATTTTATTAAAAATTGTAGGCTATCACTGAATTCACTTCTCTAAAATCCACTGCCCAAAATCTTACCACATATGTAAAAGTAACAGGGTTGTTAAAAAATATATTTGTGAGCCATTAAATGTCCATTGATGTTCCACACCCTAGCATTTGGAGGTGGTACTGCACTAACTCTGCTAATTGCGTAAAAAAGACAAGAGACTAAAATCGGTCATGTGACCATGAATATCCAATAAGCATGTGGCATAATATGGACCTACAACAGCCCAAGAGCCGTAAATATTTGCCTTTTTACCATGTGGGTAATAAGGAAACAGTCAGGAAGCCTTACCTTGCTAGTAATATGGAGTTTAATAACTTACTTACTTAATAACTATGAGCTTACTATGTGGGTGAAATGGTTTTGGGGAAAACTTTCCTATTAACTGTTGAGTCCCTAAGAGGTAGGTTGCTAAGGAAGTTAGCTAGTTAACTATGCTTTCGGGAAACAAACCCCAGGATGACGTCATCATTTGTGTTTCAGGTGTCCACACGAATCCTAACACGAAACCGCATAGGTCAGTTTTTATCTAAATCCACCCTGGGACCTGGTTTCAGAAAAGTGTTTTCGGGCACGGGATCCGTCGGATCCGTCTAGACGGTCAGCCCAAACGCACAAGACTTATGCGGTTTCACCATAAAAGTCAGTTCCGTGTCGATGGGGCTTTAATCCCTCCTGATCTCAGGGTTTAAGTAATATTGTCCTGCTCTCAGGGCTGAGTAACCTATATCATAATTTGCCTAGGGGCAGTTTAGTCTTTCCTGGTACCAGGGCTGAAGTAACATTCTCCTGCCCTCAGGGCTGAGTGGCCAAAATCATTATTTGTCTGAGGACAGTTTATTCTTTCCTGGTCCCAGGGCTGAAGTAATCTTCTAATGCCCTCAAGGCAGAATTGCCTAAATCATTATTTTTCTGGGGGCCGTTTAGTCTCTCCTGGTCCCAGGGCTGAAGTAACATTCTCCTGCCCTCAGGGCTGAGTGGCCTAAATAATAATTTGTCTGGGGGCAGTTTAGTCTCTCCTGGTCCACAGACTGAAGTAACATTCTCCTGCCCTCAGGGCTGAGTGGCCTAAATCATTATTTGTCTGGGGCAGTTGAGTCTCTCCTGGTCCCAGGGCTGATGTAACATTCTCCTGCCCTCAAGGCAGGGTAGCCTAAATCATTATTGTCTCTTCTGGTCCCAGGGATATTTACCTTGATTTACAAGATTGCCCCCCCCATATCATCATTTCATATATTAGAGTTTTAATGTTGTACATTACTGATGACTTTCAATTAATTTGTAAATAAATAATAATGTAAATCTGGCCATGATTTAGGCCATGACAGTATTGGACATATCTATCTCATTATTATTCTGTTTAATGGAATGCAACATTTTTGTTATAACATGGATAGCAAGCATAACCAAAAAAAACCTGATAGGCGCTAATAGCTAGTTTGCAAACATGCTTACTAGCGATCTTTATAACATGGATGATGGTTCATGACAGTACTGGGCATATCTCAAAATCCCAACAACAATGATATCCATATGTTCCATGTTCTAGGGACTCCAGGTTGAAGATAAGCTTATTAGCCTCAAGAATGGTGGTCCATTTAGTTTTTCACAACCAGTGTCTTATTTAATTTATTTTGGTAGAAATAGATATCTATCTATCATAACACGTGGCCAGTTCTGCCATATAATTCCTTTTAATTTGTCATGTTTTCTTTAAGGAGATCATTGAGGCCGCTGCCCCCCGATAAGGGCTACCGGTGGTAGCCCTTATCCCCCACAAACGCTAGGAAGAAAGAAAGATGAACCACCCACTGATGGTTTAAAACCGACCGTTTTTTAGGCCCCTTTGAAGAAGTTATTGATAAAATGTGATTGTTGATGCCTTTTTGTAATGTGCAATATTAGTTCTATTATATTACAGGTTCTTATATTTTGTATATTTATTTTTTACATTGATGGCATACTACCTCACCTCAAGTTCTATGTTTATCCTAGTTTTACATATTATGTTGATCTTGTATAATGTTTGATCCAAAATAAAGTGCAATATTGCAGTTTCTAACAGATTGTGAGCATGAATAATATTCTTATCTAATCATACTGTGTTTTTCCATGTGGGTAAGGTTGCATTCCTTTAGACATTCAAACTATACAGTACAATTCCAGAGACAGATACTGTATCAAAGATCCAAAAAATAAATCCCATTTCTTAGGGGTAGGTTTGAGGGGTAGGGCTAAGGGGTAGGGTTGAGGGGAATGAGTAGGGGTAGGGTTGAGTTTTTGGGGTAGGGGCAGTGATGGGATTGGGCCTACGTGCCTCTGGGCTACCTGATGGAGGAGAAGCAGGGGGGGAACATGTGTGAAAGGATGAGGGGGATGGAGAGAGGGAGGAAGGGATAGATGTAGCATGTGTATCTGCCAACTAGTATCTGTATGTAGTATGTATATCTGTCAATAAGTATCTGTTAAGTAGTCTGTATAAAGAGGAAGATATCAATCGAGTAGTATGTGTACCATGTCTTCTATTTATTAAGTATCATGTGTATCAAGTAGGATTGTCAAACAAAATGATTATCTTCGGTGGATCACCGCGCTGCGGTGTGGAAACCGTTTAATCCTTCCCAGCGCTTCATCCCAGTCTCCAGAAGTGGCCGCGCAGACCCACAGTGTAGACTTCCCGGTCGCATGCGGACTCCTCTGCCGGCAGAGGAGCAGCCGGAGGAGTCCAGCCGGAGGAGCGGGCTCTGCCAGCGGAGGAGTCCGCATTGGACCGAGGTCGGAACAATGGAGCGTCGGAAAATTATATTGACCCCAAGTGAACTGACAGCTGTCTACTGAAGACATCGCTTTCTCCTCCATGGCGTGGTTCAATTTGGACAGAGTCAAAGTCAAAGTTCTTTTCCCCCAATTCCTTCTCCACCATGGGCGAGATAACCACCACTACGAGTCTTTAATTGTTTGTGGAACTACCAGAGAGTTTCATAATATCAGAGAATATCCCTGTCGGTTCTGCCGCGGCACAATGAATGAATAAAGATCAAAGTTACTACTTTACAACTTTGTTGATTTAGAAAAACAAGTTTACCTTGGGTGAAATTGAAGCGGAGTGTGTACTGAATGCATGTTGATGATGAAACTCCTTATAAGGGGTAACTGGTCTACATTGGATGGAGGAAGCCGGTGCGCCAACTTATAAAATAAATTGCTGTTTCTCGTTTTCCGACGGCAACAACCATGTAATTATATTTCTAAAGAAATAAGAATTCTAAAGAAATAAATAAGTCTATGGTGACACCATGACAACAACACGACTACCGTCCCCTTCTACTTTTGGCTCACGGCCCCCAGAAAAGATCTTGAGCATGCGCAGAACGCAAAATACAAATTAAATTAAACAAATTAGTTTGAAATATAATAAACACTGTTACACTTTTTGAAACAATTTCAGTTTGTGTAGGCCTTTCAGTAGCTTTTGAACATATTGAACACACTTTTAAAAATACCGTGATAATACCGAAAACCATGATAATTTTGGTCACAATAACCGTGAGGTAAAATTTTCCCACTGTTACATCCCTAGTATCAAGTAGAAGGTGTATTAGCATTGTGTGCATCACAGAGTAGGTGCAAAAGTAGTAGTGCATGTTGGTGTACTGTACCTGCTGCGATGCTCATAGCTTCCTTTGCATTGGAACTTGTGAGCCGGGAAGACGGTGAATATTCCTTCTTCAGAGCTGAAGTACTGCCACTTTATCCCAGGGTTGGACTTGAGGTTATCTGCCAATACTGCAGAGAGACGGCGAGAGGGAGTCAGGGGGAGAGACGGAGAGAGTAGAGGCGGAGTTTACTTGTACGTTTCTTTTATTTAGATGTGCTTTTTTTACTTTTTCACCCAGTAGTACATTGACGCATCGCAGCTTGTTCAGTGTGTGTGCGTGTGCATGTGCATGTGTGTGTGTGAGAGTGTTCACAAGACACGCTAGGCCAAAGCGATGTGTGCATTCCATTTCATCCAGTAATCCAGTAACATCATCATCCAGTAACATCATCATATAGCTCATCAATACCCTGTTTCAATCACAATGATATGATGATATAATTGTACTAAGTGGGATGACACTTGGTTGGAACAATACATTTGAAGGAATGCGTGTTATTTTATAATCTTTGAATGTGTGTTATTTTATAACCTTTAAATGTGTGCAAAACAACCATTTACTGTTACCTAGAATCAACCAGCTGTATTTTAATGGCTTGCTTGGGACCCAACACTGCTGTGTCTTTGTAGTGTCATTGGGCTTGAGAGTGATAAAATAGTTTGTGTTTTATGTGTTTTAATATTAATACTTTTTATTTGTATTAGTTGTATTTGTTTGTATTTCTGATCCCTTTTTTATTTCCTTGACTTATCTTAACTGTGAGGCACCCGAGTCTTTTTACTTTTGTAACATAATTATTTCATACTGGGAAGCACTTTGGGTCAACTGCTGTTGTTTGTGTGCTATATAAATAAAAGGGACTTGACTTAGTCTGACTTCTGATTAAAGACCCTTTAGGAAAGCTCACTTTAAATACATTTCAACTGAGGCCCCATCCACACGAAAAAGTTTTTTTTGTGAAAACGCATAAGTCTTGTGCGTTTGGCCGACCCTCCAGACGGATCCGGTGTTTTCGGTGCCTGAAAACACACATTTTTGAAACCAGGTCCCAGGGTGGAAAAGAGAAAAACTTCCTTATGTGTTTTCGTGTTAGGGTTCGTGTGGACGCCAAATTCTGACATCATCACCCCCCCAACAGGGGGCAATGTTAGAGTACCATTGAATTTGTTTTGTTCGATTTGATTTGTATTATTTTTGTAGCTTTAAATACAGCTTGGTAAATGCAATTACTAACTGTACATCACATTACTGCTCAATCTACAAGGTTTAACAAATGCTTTCTCCTCCTTGACTGTATGTTTGCATACACCACGCAGGCTTGATACCCATGCTTCGCCTCGTCTTCTTTTTTTGGTGGCGAACCAGCACCACATATAGGCACGTATTGAATATGTACTACAGCGTTTCTACAGCTAGATGCGTTTTTGCAATGAGTCCGTCTTTATGGATAAATTCCTGAGACGCATCAAAGGAAAACGGAGGGGAAAAGATTGTTTTCGCCCGTGTGGACGGGGCCTGAGTCAGTGGGAGAAAAGCTGGGGCTGGCTTGCGTGAGCGGAGGTATGTGTGAAAAGCCAACGGGCCAACTTCTAACGTGTCTGCGAGTCAACAGAGAGCTGGTCATAAAGCCGGCCGCTTCCTGTTTCCTCAGAGCCTCACAACACAGCCTTTCACATGGGAGATTAAGCAGCAGCAATGCTGGTGGGTATGGGAGGGAGGGGAGGAAGAAAGAGAGGGACTGAATAAAAGTGTGGACACCTGAACCCAGATGAAACGCTGTGTGTGATAGGAAGAGACAGAGGGAGGATAAGATATCTCCATGATGTTCAATGTGGATAACTATATCTGCCAATTAATTTGAATGTCATATAATCGATAATATGTACATTTCTAAGTATATATATATATATATATATATATAGCATGCAATATTACGGAAGACGATATGGTGATTTACATAAGATAAAGATAACATCTCACTGTAACTAAGTTGGACTATGAAGCAGTGTATTAAAAAAAGAACAATGCCTTTTCGAGAACACAGTTCAGTGCATTATGTAAACCTTAACGACGATAAAAACACTTTACGACTTTGTGATAGGTCAATGTAAAAGAGGCACCTGCACATTGAAAACACAAAACCAGACACTGAGCAAGTCTTGATCACGCCTATGCTTCAAGAGAGACCAAGGTCGACTTTCACAAGATCAGAAGGCACATCAACCCGTCTCCTTCAGTAAATGGCTTTTGATGATGACAGGAAGTGGACCTTTTGAAGCCAAAAAGGCAGTGCATGGCTTGTAATCACAGGGTTTACTTCTCCTCATTACAGGGAATCTCTTTCATTTGAATTGCAAAAGATCACCAAAATGACCATAACACAGCTCTTTGCAATCCATCTGTGAATTTTCTGTGCGATATTGAGATTTGGTCTGGAACGAAAGACAAATAAATAATGAAAGAAAACAAGAGAAAGAGAACACCCTACATGAGGAAGGCCAGGATCTAATGGTTCCTAACTCCTAAACATCAAGATAGTTTACACCTCAAAATGGATTGCAGGATTGTTATCGTGCCTTAGCACGCTACGCTGGTGCCCATACATCACCCTGTACAGCCACCTAGTCCGTCTCCGCCACTAACGTAAACAGGATCCACTCGGGCTGTGATGACAGCCGAAGAGGCCTGTTGTATACACCACCTGCTTTACGCTGCTGAGTGCTCTGAGACTAGATGGACGGGCGGAGTGTGCCGTAGCTTGCCATGTACTCGGTTTGCATATGTTGACGCGCCCTGTGGACGCAAAGGGCGCGAGGTAGCTCGCCAGATATTAGATTGAAACTTCACACGGGCCATGAATAATCACGACACACCTACACACACACTAAAAAGTTCCTTTGGAAACTGGTAGATAACAACAAGCATGTCTCTGGAGCCAGGTTCGACTGAGACAACAAGGCGGTGGAGGGAATATGGGATGTGGAGGAGGAGAGGAACTCGGAGGCCTTGTTTGACTGATGAGCGGGAAGGAGATCAAGAAACAAGTGTGACGGAACCAAAACAACGGCCAATCAAACAAAGACAGCCCACTGTTCAGCCAAACATACTTGGGGTCCATCAAAGTAACCCCCCCCCCCCGACCCAACTCACCCACACCATCACCACCCCGGCCTGTATGTTATTTCTGTAAGACAGGCCTCTGAATAACACACCGTTGCTATGACGCCATTTCCAACATTAGGCTCAAACAGACACTACATTTTTTGCGTGAGATAGTTTTCAAATCAATAAAATCTTTAACATTAAATGTATAATTGTACAATTACTGCAAGTAGCTACGGCGGGGTGTTGAATTAACCCTTGACTCGCTGTACATTATTCCTTGCACATATGAGCCTTTTTAATCTTTTTACACTGAAGGCAAAAACAGGCTGAAATTGTTTCAGAATTTTTTTTATTTTCCTATGTCGTTCAATTGAATAATAATAATTTAATAATTGAATGGACAGTGGATTGTCAGACAGACTGACTGGAGCTGACGGTTTGTCCGGCTGGTGAAGAAATGGCAATCATAACCTACCGTATACACTCAAATTCACAGCCCAAACACCCCCTTCTCATGTCACCTCACACCCAGGGCTCACATTTACTATATTTTGTTAAACGTTGACATAACATTTATCATCAAACACCCATTCCCCTCTCTCTCAGTCCCACCATGCAACACTTCCACCATTTAGTTTGGACTGCTTGGAGACAAATGTGAGAGGATGGATAAGGCAGGAGTTCAAGAGTCAATAAGTCTCAAAGTGCATTTAAATTTAGAGGGAATTATTTTTATTTTACCTAGACTTTATTTATACAGCCAGTCTCATCGAGTTAAGCACCTAATTTGCAAGAGATACCTTTAATATCACATAATTTAAGGTTTATGTGTTATGTCTATGTTTTAATTAGCATATTGCATAGGCCTTTATGTTCTCGAACTACACCCACTTGACATCAAATCATCATACCCACATTGACGGCAGTGGAGTAGCGTTTGTCTTGTCTAGAACGTGAAAGACAAGAAATATAGAACAGGCATTATTCCACATCTTTGGGAAAATTTTTTGTGCTGGTTTGTTTTCCTTCCAAAATAACCCACCTCATACATACCTGGTCCTCCACAAAAAGCAACACAGTCTGGAAAAACAACAAAGATGGTGTGTCTGCACGCTTTCTACTACGCCACCTGAAGCCTCGGATGAGCACCTCGCATGGGACCCTAGCAGAGACATCAAGCACTGTCCCGATAGTGCCTGCCACAGCCATTGATTCTGCAGATGGCTCAGAGATAGGGGCTCGCGCTGGCAACAGCTCTAAGCTACGGTGCTGACTCACAACGCCAGAGTGTGTGTTTGATGTTGTGCGACGGCCGAGAGAGATGGGCACGGTGGGGCGGGGTGTATGCAGGCTAGACTGAGAAGACTGATAGCTGCCCACAACGGCCCAAAACAAACACACCTGGCAGAACAAACACACCTGGACACAACTTGTGATGGGTGGGGGTAGGTCTACTGGAGCGAGACATGGTAAATATACAGAATGTAGTTACAAACACATACGTATGTATTGATTATTATGTGTGTGTGTGTGTGTGTGTGTGTGTGTGTGTGTGT
>JAOPJL010000017.1:1211967-1231989 GCA_027123545.1 Trisopterus esmarkii
AGAGGGAATACAGTCAGATGGGCAGTTTGTGGGGCGAAGCTCTTTAACAACATCTGACAGCTCCTCTATTGATATCAGCTCAAACTGGTTAAAAACAGCTGAGCACAAGTGAGGCTCAGAGGGGTCAGGGGAAGCAACAGGTGAGACTGATCGCAAAGCAGAGATTTTATCAACAAAGAAGTTAATAAAACTATCACAGAGAGCAGGAGTAGGTGTTATCGGGTCACTATTACAAGGGTTGACAATGGATTCCAGAACATTGAAGAGAGCTTTAGGCCTATTAATGTTACTAGACACAAGGTTAGAAAAATAAGTAGTTTTTGCAACTTTCATTGCTTTCTGGTACTCTTGAAGACAGTCTCGCAGTATACCATATGACACCTGTAATTTATCCTTTTTCCATTTCCTCTCAGCGCGCCTGCAAGAACGCCTGAGAGAGCGGATGGAATCATTAATCCAGGGTTCGGACTGGGTCTTAGAGCTTCTAGATCGAAATGGGGCGATGGAGTCCAGTATGGTAGTGCATTTAGAAATAAAGAGAGTTACAAGTTCCTCGGGACAGAGAGTGCTGCACTTATTCAAAGATGAATTTACAAAATCCTCAAAGGTGGCGCAGAATTTCAGAGAAGTATCTGAGTTTATAACCCGGAATCGATGAATTGGTGGATGACTAGAAGCAGCAGAGAAGGGAATCGTAGTAGAAAACATAACAGGAAAATGATCCGAAATGCAGGCACTATTACAGATTTCATTTATACTGACAGAAAGGCCATAGGACAACACCAAATCAAGAGTATGCCCTTTTTCATGTGTTGGGCCAGAGACCCACTGTATAAATTCAAAAGAATCAACGAGAGAGAGAAACTCCTTCACCATTGGTTTATCTCTACAACAAACATGGATATTCAGATCTCCTATGATCAGGCACCTATCGTATGTCACAAGAATATTTGACAGGAGATTTTCAAAATCCTGAATAAAATTCTTATTATATTTTGGGGGTCGATAAATTAATGCAAGTACCACAGGAGGAGACGAGTTCAGCTCAATGAGCTGCAACTCGAAACTAGATTGAGTGATATGTGGAATTTGTTTGCAATGAAAGCTAGATTTATACACACAAGCCGTCCCACCTCCTTTACTAGTTGTACGTGGGGTACTGAAAAAGTTACAGTCAGGAGGGAGAAGCTCGGAAAAACATACAGACTCACCATCTTTTACCCAGGTCTCTGTGATAAACATCATCTGTAGATCACGGGAGGAGAAAAAATCCTTCAATAAGAAGGTCTTATTTGTTAGCGACCTAGCATTAATTAAGGCCATGTTTAGAGAGACGTGGGAGTGTAGATCGGGGATAGTGCCATCAATTGTCCCGGGTGCTTTTTGCAGTGGGCGAAGATTCTGGTAACTGATACCTTTAGAAGTATTGACAGAACAGTACTTGGGTGGCGGTGGTCTGTTTTTAATTATGATTGGAATGGATGAGAGGGATACTGGTGGACAGTGATCTGCTGATGTGTTTAAGGCGGGACCATCTGGGCAGTCAAAAGCAGTGTGGGGGGTGACAGTGCTGTCCTGGACATTGAAGCAAGAGAGTGTTGAAACAGAGTGCAATGTCGGCGGTGGCCTGTTGGGGGCGATAGTGAAACTGTTATTGCAACGGGAAGACACAGAGGAAGACGAGGGGGAAGAAGAGTCAGGTGTGGGGGCGGAACCGAAGTTGTTGTTCTGTTGACGTCACTTACTGACGGACGAGGGGACACACGCGTGTTGAACAGCGTGACGGATGTTGTCAGTTAGCACCCTGCTGCCCAGCCTGGAGGGGTGAATTCCATCAGCGCTGTAAAAGACGGCGCGGTTCCAGAACAGGTTAAAATTATCAATAAAACTAAGCCCACTTAGGGCGCAGGTGGACTGGAGCCAGGTACTGAGGCTGAGGAGCCTGCTGAAGCGCGATGCGCCACGGGAGAAGGAGGGGAGGGGCCCGGAGATAAACACAGACTTCCCGCAGCTGCTCAGCAAGTTAAGAAGTTCGTTGAAGTGCTTCTTCGTTATCTCAGACTGGAGGAGGGAAGTGTCATTAAATCCCAGATGGATCACCAGTTTTTCAACTGAGGCTGGGAGTGAGACTAGCAACTCTGGGAGATTTTTGAGGAGATTTGGGACAGTGGAACCTGGGAAGCAATGTGTGACTGCATTAACAAAGCGGATGTTTCTAATGATGGAGTCTCCAATTATTGCAGTAGTTGGGGGGAAAAAGCGGACGAGCAGACGTGGATGAAGGGGAGAGTTTACCGGACAACAACTTGTTGCTGGCCGGGGGCATCTTCACTGAGTCACGGAGAGGAAAACTGCTAGAATGACGGCGCACTGCATTCTTCAGAAGTTTATGGCGGGCAGAGGAGGTTGCGGTGCGGGATGGAGGTTTCACTCTGGAGCCATCAGCTGTACGGTCTCCATCAGCAGCTGGCAGAGGGGCAGGTGCTGCTGACTGGAGGACTGGAAACTCATCAGTCGAGAGGATGCCATACGGGTTTGAGGTGCTTATTTGGGAATACGGAGCTGTGTTCGCAATTATTTTTCGGCTACGTATGGTCACCTCAGACCAAGGAGCCTCACGGTTGGGGGTTGAGGATGGTGGACGTGGACAGACAGTAGCTGGGTCCCATACAGCGGTGTCATTTCCAGCGATTGACTGGTTTGCTTTATTCAGAAAAAAGCTGGACAGCGTGGGGAGTCTAGTGGCGAAACCAGACAGCTGCAGCTCCTTCCGCTTCAGCTCTGAGGAAAAAGTTTAAAGTGAAGTCCACAAATGGATGATAAATCTTAATGTGTTTCATTACTCTCCACTCCCACAGAGGAAGCGTCTGGGCTGTCCCTGCAGGACGTCCTGATGTTTGCAACAGGCCTTAAAGAAATCCCTGCAGCAAAATTAACACCACAGCCTCAACTCACATTCCAGAGACACTCAAGGTTTCCTGAGGCTAATGTCTGCTCAAATACATTGAAACTCCCGATATTACGGTCATATGAGATGTTTGAGGAAGCCATGAGTTATGGAATTAAGAACTCCCCTGGATTTGGTCTCTTTTGAGGTGTTAAGAGCATTTATCAGACATGCAACTGTTTTAACCTGCATTTCAAAGTTCATTGTGCAGTGCCTGTTAGTTTGTCACGGTCTGTACATATAAAGCTTTGTTTAACATTGTTGACATTGTTTAAAGAAATTAAATTATTTTTTATAAGGTGTACGTTTGTCTCTGAAACATTTTGTGAGGGCTTAACAGTAAGAATTGACAGACTTGGTTGTTTTTCTTTCCATAAATTGGTCATGAAATGTAACCTGATCTTGCATGAAAGTCCCTATTAGCTTCAGTGTATTTGTTAATACTATGAACCCCAAAAACAGTCATTGTGGTGGTGGAAAAGGTAAGGCAAAGTCATTGCAATATATCCGCTTTTAATTTAACCATGGGTCAAACTTTTTAAACATTGAAGATGTCCATAACAATACACACTGGAGGCAGTGCTGTCTGAAAGAAAAAAAAACAGTGTCTAGCTACACTGATATTAAGTCTAGCTTCCCTGCTTATTAAGCAGGTACTGACAGGAAACGTGCCGGGAACACTGATTCACTGTCGCCTAAAATAAATGGAACATGAACAAAATAACGGTGTATATATTATGTACATATTAAGTCCTCTACTGTCCAACAATGGTGCTTCTGGTCAATGTGCTTCTGGTCAAGCATGAGGAGGTGTCTCCATGCAGTGTCCATCAGGTGGTGCGTCCCAGTTCAAAGCGAACCATCCAACAAGGATGTTTACACATGGCTGATTTGAAGTAAAGTATATTCTAAAGTCCAGCCATCTCCTTAAGTGTTAGGTCAACAGCAGCTGGCCAGTTGATTGGTGGAGCGAGCTGGCTCTGTCTCTCCAAGTTGGCAAAATATGCTTGGAGATTATCATCTCCACACAAACTGTTTGTAGGTGGCAGTAGGTCTTTGAACTCCTGTAACACTTGGGGATCCACTTGGAATCCACAATCCCTTCCACCAAACCTACGGCCGCACAGAAATCACAACAGTGAACTCATGAATACTTATATTTCAATCTCAAAGGCTAGGGTATAGGCAGTCAATCATGTTGGCTTTGGTAACGGATAAATAGACCTACACAAGTGAAAATGCAACCTAGCATTTAATGAAAATGACAGGTGCTATATACAAACCTGTGAGGCAGGTGGTACATGGCCTCCGGTTTTCCAGATGGACAGAGAGACTGACGGACAGGCCTGATGGTGTGGTTGTTCCAAAGCTCTAGGTGTTCATCAAGCTCTTTATGAAAGATGCCCAGGAAGACATACCGTACAAGGCACTTGAGTTCATGGGTGCCGTTGAAGTAGTGTCTGTCTCTCAGGTCACTAAATAGATCCATCCAGAACTGTGTCCTAATAATGGAATGAGAGTATACAATGTGATTTACCTCAGTGTTGTATAAATGTTTCTAACACAAACATAAATAATTAAATATTAAGAGAGCGTGTGCGTGTCTGCCTTCTTCTATTGACACCTTCAAACTTACCTCTGCTTCCTGAAAATGGACCACCAGCTTTCAATCCTTTAATTGACAGTTGAAGTGCCATACATGTGGCTTAGAGGTCCCGCAAATTCATCGGTGTGGTCCTCTCTTAATGAACATTGGATGGCAGCCATGTATCCGTTTTCTGTCCCACAGTCTGTCCGAAGTCGTGCTGGAACTACGCCACAGTTCGAAACACACTGCAGGTAATATCGTGCTATTACTGCAGGGTTGTTGTTGGTGCTGCCACTACTGAGCCACATAAGCCGCCTGGAATACCCATCGATGCAGCCACTGATGGCAATCCCAAAGGGCTTAAGTTTGTCGTATCCATCCACGTGCCACACCTGATTGGGTCCTGCAGCGCAATAGGATCGCCTGAAAAATCGGCGCCTATGATGGAGAGATACTCTTTCTGTGTTAAGGGATCTGAGTGCTTGCATAACATGATCTCGTCTGACCGTCAACGAATGCGTCTGTTGCAGGGTCTGCCACATAGCCCTGTAGCCCAACAGCTGTCCTGAGCCATTCAGTTCAGTCCTGATGGCAGAGTTCACAGACTCCATCGGAGCATAACTTGCCCTCCGACTAAGGTTGAGCTGTTTCAGTCTTCTTTTGAGAGTTTTCAGGCTCATTACAATCCCGTGTTTTGTCTCTAAAAAATCAGAGATAACGTTGTAGGAGTGGCCCTTTCTGAAGAGGTCCCGGATAAGGTCTTCCTCTGAGGCCTAATCTAAAGTCATGGACACACAAAGACACACACACACACAGACGGGCACACACAAACACAGACAGCAGGCTGATTAATTGAAATAACTAATATGATTTAATGGGGGTTGATAAATTGTGGCCTTGCTGACAGCTAAAACCATGGGACATTTTGATGCAGCACAGAGTAATGGAAGCACAGTAAGGGATGTTACCTGTAGGCCCACGGCCTTCGCTTGACGAGGTGGATGGAGTGGATGGAGTTGATGGAAGCTGCGTAAGGAACCCCACGTTCTGCCCACATGACGGGTAAAACTTGGGAGCTTCCCCCAGTTGCACCGCACAGAACGGGCAGAACATGTCAATCTGAAAGATAAAAAAATGTAATTAGAAATGGTTCAGGCTTTCTCTTGCATTTCCACGTCATGACAACAATGTAGAAACGACCACAAATAATGCTATTTAGTGACCGGGAGCTAGCCTCCCGGCTAACGTTGATAGCCTCCAGCTAACAACGTTTGGGGAACGTTTAACAATTATCGGTCTAATAATATCTAATACGTTATGGGGACAATGACTTAATATGTTGAAAACACACAAATCCACTTCGTTATCATAATAAAAGAGAAACACGTACCTCTTGTAGCACACTCGAACAACTGAAGACCTTCGTAATTTAAAAGAACCGCCAACCGGATATGGGTCCGTCACTGATTATGGTCCCCCAGGACACATTTCCGTTGTCATTACTTGCAGTTCGTTTCCCTATTTGCTGGTGTTGTGAAGTCGATGCAGGTGTTTTTCTGAGTTTGCAGGTGTTTTTCTGAATTTGCATGTGTTTTGGCATATGCAGCGCACGTGTTGTGTAATCGATGAAAGTGTTTTCTGAATTTGCAGGTGTTTTCCGAATTTGCAGGTGTTTTCTGTATATGCAGGTGTTGTGGCGTTTGCATGTGTTGTGACCCCTCTCGGCCACCGTAACACTGGCATGTACTATACAAAAGAACAGAAGACAGGCTTTTTCACAGTATCAGAATCCAAACGACAAGATGCGTCTGCCATTTGAACTCACATGGAACCAGTCCTGACAGACATTCGTTTAAAGTTTCCAAAAGTTGATACCATTCACTTTTGGTCAGATGGCCCCAGCAAGCAATACAAGAACAAGAATAACTTTTATCTCCTCTGCAGTGTCCCTCCAACTCTAGGATTCAAGAGAACAACCTGGAAATTCTTCCCCACCTCACATGAGAAGGGAGCCCCAGACGGCATTGGAGGAACTGTGAAAAGGACTGCAGACAACCTTATACTGCGGGGGAATGAAATTGTGAATGGGAATATCTTCCATGAGATGGTTGGCAGAAGCCTTTGCAGCACTAAGCTCTATGTCATTACTGAAGCTGACATGCAGCCACATGATGCACTCCTTTCTCAACCACTAAAACCTGTAGCTGCAACAAGGAAACTCCATCAGGTCACACCGACACACCGAAACAACTCGAGATCCATTGCAGATCACTGTCCTGTTTCTGAGGTGCGCCACAGATGTGCGAGTGTTTCAGCCCAACAATATTCAAGATGACTGCCAACACACCCAGGGTACAGGTTGAGGCTGATGGTCCTAGACCAATGCAACAGAAAGGTCCTGTGGCAAGGTTGATGGAGCAAAGTGGGCAGGAGGAAATGGAACGGGAGGAAGGTGAGCAAGAACCACTGACCAAGAGTGGTCCTGATGGGACTGTGATAGATCTATCTGGTGATGTAGTTTGTTGCGGAGATTGGCTTGCGGTCATTTATGACCAGAAAAGAAGGGGGAAAGGATATGTGCTTCATACTATTTGACCATATTCTGGTCAAACTTGTGGAACCGTCATCACCAGGTCGTGTAAGCAGGACAAGGGAGATATACAGCCTGTCTGCTGAAGTCATGGACTTCATAGAGGAGAGACATATACACCATATACTTTATCAATATACAGTTTATAGTCTAGTTAACAGAAGAATATGAATAATATCTTATTTTATAAGTGGGGGCACTACATGACATGAAAATATGAGGTCAGTGATGAATTCTATCTTATTGGTACTGGTAATGATTTATATTTTACTTATGATGATTATTATGGGGTACTTTTATGAATGATAGACTATTGCTAATTTAACATGTTTCTTATTGAATGTTTGCCACATTGCTCACAATTGTTATTTGTTATCTGTTCTTCACGTCCAATATACAGTTCACAGTTGAATATAATGCATTATTTTATGAGTAGGGGACACTAGATGACAGTTTAAGATGATATCAGTGATGCATTGTACATTATTCCTACTTATAATAATGATATTGCTTAATTGTACCTTACATTCCTTGAAAAATGTTTGTCACAGTGCTCCGGAATGTTATTTTTTGGACCAAATAGTTAGATTAAGTTGATAAGCAAGAAGCCTGACTTGAGTTGTATACATTTTGGTATTGTATGTTGTAATGAGGCCACTGTCACCACCGTCAGATTAGTGTCACCAGCGTCAGATTAGTGTCACCACCGTCAGAGGGCGTTTCATTTGTTTTAAATGAATATGCTTACGATATGTTTCTTCAGTGCAGTTGAGTTATTAAAGTAGTAGTCACTTTTAATAAAGAAATATGTTTGTTAAATAATAAACATTACTTTGTCTATTTAGGCTTAAAGTAAACGTTTTATGATGTTAGATCTTTTAAAGGAGTACATATGAAACAGTAAAAAATGAACAAAAGTGAGTATTCAACATTTAACAGCATATATGTGTGCTAAGAATGCCAGATAATGATTTAAAAACTCTAAATACATATTAGACCAAATATATATGCTTTTTATTGTGTCTGACGGTGTTACCGGTTAGCCACGATCTGGTTCTATAACGATATACCTTCAGATTTTGTCATTTATCTAACTTTATTTTCAAAATTAAAACCTGTTTTATCCAAATTCCCAAGAATCAGTGACCTGTTCATGAGAACAAACTATGTGTGTGTATCTGTGCGTGCGTGTCTATGTGTGTATGTGCGTGTGTCTGTGTGTATGTGCGTGTGCCTGTGTGTGTCTGTGTATGTGCGCGTGTGCCTGTGTGTGTCTGTGTATGTGCGTGTGTGTGTGTGCCTGCGTTTGTGTGTGTGTGTGCGCGTGTCTGTGTGTGTGTGCGTCTGTGTGTGTGTGTATGTGTGTGTGTGCTTGCATGCGTGTGTATGTGTGTGTGCTTGCATGCGTGTGTATGTGCGTGGTGCGTGCGTGTGTGCGGTGAATCAGACAGAAGTGTGAGGAGTAGGTCTGGATTGGTCTCAATGGGACAAGAGCTCCGGGAGTTCACATCTGTGTTCATCTGTCTGGTTTCCATGGAAACAACCAGTGGCAACAATGGAGGATTTCTGGTTGGTTTTTGTCTCAAGTACCGTTCATTTAAAATGCTCCCAATATTATGGTCTCAGTTTAGCCAGGGAGAATGCTCTTCCTGCTTTTTCCACTTTTTTATTTTCATGGTCCATATGCAGGGATGGACTCGGACAACAATTTGACCCGGTATTTAGGGATGGAAAGGCCTTTTCTGAGACTGCGGGAATAGTGTGTGTAGAATGTGGGGCAACTTTATTCTCTCCCATTGGTTGGCCAGATTATAGAGCTCGGCCTTGAGCCTTTCAGGTGTGGCTCTGTCCTCATATCTCAGGAGACATCGAGTTGTTCCAGGGATTCAGATGGGAGCCTTTTAACTCTCAATGTGTCAAAGTTCCTTGGGTCGAGGCAGACAAATCATCATAAAGGGCTCCATTTGCAGAGTAGCAAGTTTGGATGCTCTCAGTCACTGTATCCAAAATGATGTTGTGTACCCTGATCCTGTACTGATCCTCTCCAATCAAGGTGTGTTCTTTCTCTGCTTCTTCACCTGGCATGTACCTCTTTTTCTTTCTAAATTTTCTTTGAGGCAGAGCTGCCTGTACCACCTCTTCGGATTTGTTTCCCTCCAGCTTATCCTTAGCCCACTCAACAAAGACATTAGTGGCTTTTGTCACGGCATCCATGTCCCTTGTGCATTTTATTAGGCTGTCTTGGGCCCCCATTACTGGGCGATGCGCAGTGATTAGGTCCATGCCACTAGTCTACAGGTATTTGGAGAGTGGGGAGGTGATCTCAAATATCCTAAGCAATATTTGGGCAGTCAGGATTGTCTCATGCTTCAGAAGGGACTCAAAGTAACCCTTTGCTTTTGCTCTGACAGGTGGTTTCATTGATTTATCCTCCACTATCGTCTTCAGTGTTAGGATTAAGTCCACAAACAAGGCTTTGTCGGGGTTACCACAACAGCCAAATATTTTGCTGAGAGCCTGGTCCTTTGCCAACCACCTAGTTTCTCCAATTGGAGACAGCCTTCTGTGTCACTTGTCATCGCTCACCTTCTCCCAGACATTCATACGCTTGTATGAATCTTTGATAAATACAGCCACATCATTTATGATAGAAAAATATGCGCTTTCGATAACAATGCCTGTGGTGTCTCCCAAAACCTGATTAAGCACAGGTGCATAGCACCAGATGTGCACCTGATTAGAAGACTCTGGTGAGAGTAAGGTAGAGCATTGTATTGGCCTTGCATGTTTGACAGTGTGCCTGAGTTACACATGTGTGCCCCAGCTGCATGGTCTCCTCTTCAGACACTGCTCGGGGCACAGGTGGGGGGAGAGCAGCTCTCAGGAGGTGTGGAAGAAAGGAGCCAGTGAACGCCGCAGACATGAGACGGCTAGCCCTTTCTCTACGCCGCTCACGAAGGCGGTTATCCAGCCAGATGGAGAGGGAGATTACTTCCTCAAGGCTGTCTGCCTCCTCCCTAATAGCTAGCTCATCCTTAATTGCCTCATTAGGAAAAAGTCCTCGCAGTGACTGGTCGTTCCATCCAGAGTTGACTGCTACAGTCCTAAACTCAAATGCAAATTTGGCTACACTGCAGGAGCGCTGTCCATTCTTCAGTTGGGTAGGTAAGAGGTTGCTGATCGAAAACTAAGGAACACATACCCATGTTCCCAGCATAGCGCTCCGGAGCAGGAATGAAAGGCTCTTGGGCCTGTGGCAGCTGAGCCGGGGGAGTTAGGACAGGGGGGGGTACCGGCGGGGAAGCCGTGGCGTGGGAGACCAGTATGTCGAGTTGGGCGCCCATCTGTGTGACCCTGGTAGAGAGGCCCTTGAAAGCCTTCATCGCTTCCCGGAGGGCTTGGTTGTGTTCCCCGACCAGGGCGCCTTGAGTGCCGAGAGCTTGGCAAAAGGAGTCCATGTCCGCTGGGTCTATTTTGGCCAGATCGTTCTGTTATGGGGGAGCGATAGCTACTGGACCCAAGAGCAGAATACAGGCAGGACAGGAGTTGGAATGAAGGTGAACAGGTTTTTTTGGTGCTAATCAGGAGTGAGGCAGGGGGGCAGGTCGGAGAGTGGTGCGCATCAGGATGGAGGGAGTGAAGCAGGCAGGATGGAGGCCTTGATCCGAAAACTATAACCAAAAAGAGAACAAAGGTGAGGCACGAGATTTCAGCAGGAGAAATATAAGCTAGGATACTGGAGCCAGGTACGAATATATACGATGGTAAATTGAGGTACGTTCTGGCGATGACTGCAGGGAAATCAGGTGTATTTGAAGGGAGTTGATGAGTTGATGCAGGCCAGGTGTGAGCAGTTGAGTGGCTGGCAAAGTCTGATGAATCCTTACATATCCTGCCATTTGTTCTGGCTGGTCGCCTATATTGGATGTACAGCTGTGCCAGGAATTCCGATCCATATCTGTTGAGATACCTTGATATGCAAATAATCTAATTTATATTTACATTTACATTTAGGGCATTTAGCAGACGCTTTTATACAAAGCGACTTACAATAAGTACAATTGTCATAAGAAGTGAAACAATTTGTCGGTACACTAAAGATATTCATAGATATTCATAGAAGTACTAACAATCGCTAGGCTAACCCATTCCCCATATACAGCAGTGATAGTTAGCTACTGCAGATGCTACACAATTAAGTACTATGAATAAATACAACGTACATTAAGTGTGTACACTAATTGCCAGGACGTACAACATACAACAGTGGTAGGGGGGGACTGGATGGCTATGCAGAGTCTATAAGACAACCTCAACGCTGACTACCAGCCTCTGAGCCGTCTATAAGACAACCTCAATGCTGACATCAGCCCCTGAGCCTTCTAGTTTCAAGTTTATGTTTCAGAGTTGTATTGGTCACATACATATACAAGAAATGCAGTGAAATTGACTGTGGCAGTGCATGCAGAGATTGGCAACATGCAAAATATTAAAATAAGGTGACAAATAGAATTAAAAAAAGAAATAAAATAACATTTAAATAATTAGCCCTATATAGAATACACATCTGTAACAGTTAAAAAAATTACAAATGTGCAAAAAGGAAAAAAATAGAGGTATTCTGTACAGAAATGGAACCAGCCACGTTCACAGATGTGGTTGTTTTAAGCACTATTTTTTGTGATTCTTGCTCACGTTTCTTACGCTCGAAAAAGTCAAGGGGTTTGTCTTTAAGTGTAGGATGCTTGGATTCTAAATGTCGAATAAGCTTTGACGGTTTCATAGCTTCATTCGACAACGTATCGCCACATACCACACATAACGGACTTGGTGCATGTGACTCACCGGTCTCTATAAACCCATATTTTAGGTACGACTCGTCATACTTTCGATTGAAAGACCCTTAGGACTACTTTTTCTTTGCGGTTTCTTGCTCATTATCGTCAGTGGGTCTTATTCCCCCGCTAACCCTTCCAAAGAAACTTTCTAAACACGTCTGTTTTGAGTTGCTCATTTCCACAGTTTAGCTTACTTAGTGTGACTACTGTTGAACTGAACAAGTGACGTGAGCTTAGGCTGCGCAGCCGCTTAATCCAATACGTGTTGAGGGCGGGACGGACAGACAGTTATGCCTAAGAAAATAAGTTAAGACCTTGCCAAAAATCCAAACATGTTATATTCAATCTAACAACTGCATATAGACTTATGGCATGTAAAAGAGTGTCAGTATTGCGAAGTAAATTGAGTTTACTAAGTATGCATGCATTTTGCATAAATTATTATTTTTTTTTACTCATGTCGTAGCCTACGAACCTACGGCCCGGTTAGGAATGTCCCGCGGCCCGGTGGTTGAGGACCACTGTTGTAGAGTGTATTGTAGAGAGCAGGGGCGGGAAGATAAAATGCTAATGGTGAACAGGACTAAGGCATGCAGTTTAGAGCGTTGTGATTGGCCAAGGGCATGTTAGGGCTGATCAGACAATGGGAGAATATATTGCGAAGTCTGGGAGAGTTCGCGAGTGCTTTGCAAACCAACTCAGGTGATGTTGTTACTCTGTGCAGTGACAATAAAGCCTTGATCATTCAACCTTAGTCCTTCTCGACCTCTTGTATTTTGTTATGTATTGAGTATTGTTATGCACAGTAGTAACAGGTGTGCTTTCAAATCCTGTAAGGGCACCGGCCCTGACAGGTACCCTTAGTTGTCTTTGCACTACTGTGTGTGTGTGTGTCTGTGTGTGTGTATGTGTGTGTGCGCTACAATAGTCGGGTATGGTAACGCGCCAATAAATGTTTAATGATATTAGTTGAAAGTATTCTGCTTCTAATCAATACTAATACAAATGACCAACAACTTTAAATATTGTAAACATCACAGTTCACAATTAATGTGTAATGTGATTAAAACGTTTTGGGTACACATTTACATTTTTCAATCAGAGGGCCCCTGTATTTTCACCAGGTGAGAGAGTGAGCCCCCACCAGCTATTCAAAACTGGCCTGTGTCATAGTGACATCACAAGTGGGAGTGTCCACCTAGTCCACCTCAGCCCACCAGATGGTACAGTGCACTGGGTGGGCTGGTAAACTGAGACATCCAGTATAGATCAGACACTAGAGTCCCTCTTCAACCAAATCCAAGTGGGGAATTTGCTTTGTTAAGAAATTGGAAAAAAATAGCAGTTGTCAGTATTTAACTGAATACTAACAAAATACATATGAAAGACATGTGGGCAGACATGCAGGCATTTAAATATATTCTATTAAATAAAAGTTTAACGTTTAATAGTTTGCAACCCACTCACGGGTTGTGACCCACAGTTTTAAAACCACTGCTCTAGACCCAAAAGACCCTGATTCTCAGCAGACAATAACACTGCTAAGCACTCATTATAATAATATAATATATATAAACACTAATGGACATAACCTAAAAAGGAAGAATGTCACCAATTCCAAGGCTTAAAAGTTTACAGTAGTTGAGAAGTTAACAGTATTTCTATGCTAATAACCCAACAAAGCAGCTTTCCCACAATCGTTTATAATTAAGCTGCCTATGATACAGACTTTGGAGTTAATCATTTCAGTCGTTCCCGCGCTTCATTGCCATTTGCTCCTGCTCCCGTTGTCTCTCTCGCCGTCTCTCCCAAGGTCTCTCTCTCTCCCATAGTATCCATCTCTCTCTCTCCCTCTGCCAATGTTTGTATGGATAATTCTGGCCAACATTGTGATCAGTAAGTGTTTTTTATGAACTGGTTGGGTTTAATAAGTGAGGTTCAGAGCTGTCATGCCCATGTCTAAACATCCATTACAACACCACATCCACAAACACAGCTTGCTCACAATTCTTCAGCCATCCATGGCTATGGACCATACAAGACCAAAGATACATTTAAAGATACAAGTATTCAGAGAACTAAGATTTAAGGGTCTATGTGAAAAAAGAGCACCTGCTATTGATAAACTAATGGTATTTCAACACTGCATGATATGCCCATATTAAACTTTTTTCCCTTTACAGGGACTATAATATGGTTTTGCTTTTGTTGTATGTTAAGTGTGTGCTGTGTGTATAGTGTAAAATTAGAGTCCGAGCCGGAGTTACTTACTACGCACCAGGGGCGTTTCTAGACCAAGAGCTTTGCTGGGGCACAGGCCCCCAACTCCCAATCCATTTTTAAGAATATTGTTTTATTATGTGAGCAATCTGAAATAAACGGCTATGGACAGGGAAGGATTAAGAACTTTAGCACAAAAGGGCCCCCAGCAGTTGTTGCATAAGGGGTCAGGGGGCTCTGGGGGTCTGGGGGTCCTCCCCCAGAATGTTTTGAATTAGTTTGATGTGATTTCCTGTATTCTGGTAACATCTAAATTCAAGCAGATCCATAGCCTACATCCTGATTTGCTGATAATATTGAGGCAATGACAAAGGCTTGGGCTAAAGGGCCCCCGACCCCTTTGGGCCCCTGGGCCTGGACCCGGGAGGCCTGTGCAGTGATACATCCTTGCCTACGGGTACAAGTTTCAAAATCATTCTTGTCACTGTCATACTGTAGGCTATATGAATCACTGGTAAAGATACAAGGATAGATTTGTCAGCACAATATAATGCTATTTATTTGCACATGCACACCTCAAATATTTACAAACATCGACTTACTGCAAACATTTAAGATGAAATAAAAAAAGTCAGATTCTTAACATCAATCCAGAACAACGTGGACTAAAAAGGCATGAAACAAAGTTAAAGCTGGAAAACAAAGCGGTTAAAATTAGACGTTAGAAGTAATTAAAGTAAATTAGAAGTAATGCCATACACTACTGCACTTGTTTAATATTTTTTTTACAATTAAACTGTATCGCCTTGTCTTCATGGAGGCAAAGCGGGCAATGATATGATATTGCCTTGACTGACCCTTTCAATAGACAATAGAGCCAGTAGGTGGAGCCTGTCTTGTCCCATTGTTGACCTTAGCCTAGTGTGCAGCCTTCTCAACACACTCAATGATCTTTCACAGCTGCAACTATTTACAGGGATTGTGAGTGCAATCTGAATTATTTGAGTTAGTGTTGGGACATTGCTGTATCTAGAATGTTGAAAACACCCTATATATCTACAATTTCTGTTTTGGTTTTGAGGTAGTTTTTAGCCACCAAAACTTCCTCATGTTTCAATTCAGCATTGTAGTGATCAGCTAGACCACGGAGGTGCTCTTCAGAAAATAGAAATTCAGACTTTCGATTGCATGCTTGAACACCTCTAAGAATTTGGCTGTTCAATGAGGAAAATCTCTGCTCGATTTCACTTACCATCCTGTCCAGGCATGGTAAGTACAGATTCCTTTTGAGGCACTCTGCATTGGTGAGGTCACTAATTGCACCACAACTAGATTCTACTACGTAGTCATCTAATCGTTTCTGCTTTTGCGTTTGTCTGGTGGCAC
The DNA here is from genome assembly GCA_027123545.1 of Trisopterus esmarkii. Taxonomy (NCBI): domain Eukaryota; kingdom Metazoa; phylum Chordata; class Actinopteri; order Gadiformes; family Gadidae; genus Trisopterus; species Trisopterus esmarkii. Next base: position 1,227,537 of record JAOPJL010000017.1, read on the forward strand.
ACTCTGGAATCTCATTTGCTGCACAGAAGGTTTGGCTGTCTCATATAGTTTAGCAGCATCGCCATCTGTGCGCATCTGTTGAAGTGTTTCACAAACAGCTCCTATGTACTCCACAGCCTTGGCCAGGTCCACTTTCTCACTCTGTAGGTACTTATATAAATGCTCTGTCACAGACAGTAAGGTCTGGAACACCATAAGCTTATAAACAGTGGAGAATGTGCAGAGTTTAACATGGAGCCCCACTGAATTGGTAATCCTCATGCCAGAGAAGCACTCTAGAAGAGCAGGGTAGTTCTCCAAAACTGCATTTACAGAACGCAACTGGCATGACCAGTGGGTCTGTGACAGCTGCACAAGTTCAGATTGCATTCTCAACCTATTCTGAACATCTCTGAATGCGTGATGGTGTACCAGTGATTTGCTGAAAAAATTAGTATAAACTGTTATGTGTCAAACAAATCACTGGCTTCTGGTACTGCATGACAGGTGTGGCAAAGCACCAAGTTTAATTTATGCACATAACAATGCACATAAAAAGCCTCTGGGTGCTTGTCCCTGAATTTTGCTTGAACGCCTCCAATAGCACCGCTCATTACTGATGCCCCATCGTAGGCCTGTGCAACACACTTCACATCTGCAGTTATGCTCTCTGCATCAAATGCTCTCAATTCCCTCATGGCCAGCAAACACTCCTTGACTCTACCCTCAGTTACATACCGGACACATATAGCCAACTGCTCCGTGTGACCATCTCTGGCTTCACCGGCCATAATGGAAAACATTCCAGCATGTCTCAACTCCTTGAAAATACTTGCTGTTACCTCCTTTGCACGGCACTCATTTAATTTTGCGATGAAGCTGATAAATAGGTGCTGTGGGATGGGACTGAATAAGACTGCAGGAAAGGATCAAACTCCTTTAAATAATCGATAATCGCACTCCAGGAAAGTTCCCTTACTGCTACTAGATGTCCCCTCATCATGGCCCCGGCATGGAATGTTTTGCTTTGCTAGCAATTGTATGGTGGCTACAATGCGCTGCAAGTATTCTCGCCTATTTCTGATTTCAGCCTCATTTGCTGAATGTAACTGGTCAACCACCATGCCTCCCATGGGAGACAGTTGATTTTAAACTGTGCCATGACACCATGCTTGCTTTATGGGCAGTTGTTTTCTCATGCTCTCTAAAGAGATCCAGGGCTTTCTTCCTTTATTAGTCAATCCAGTGGTAACAAAAGTGTCATGTTTCACATTTTTCCCGAACATTCTGCACGAAAAACAGAAAGCTGCATCTTTTGCCACAGAGTACTCCAAACAAGGAAAATGCACAAACCAGCTGGAATTTAACGACGTTTTTTCAACCCAAACCAGTTTGGGGGTATTGAGCTAATTTGACCTGATTAGGACCATCACATATCTCCCCTAGGTCACAGACACCCTATTCTGAATAGTTTTACGTCTAGCCCCCATGATGTCGTCATCTGTTTCTTGCCCGTCTCTCTCCTCCTCTTCTTCCCCCTGCCTGGTCCTGGACTGCCCAGCCTGCACTCTTAGTCTTTCTCCTCTCTCTCCTCCTTCTCTTCGACCTTCTTCTCCTCCTCCTCCTTTTCCTCCTCCTCCTGCTCCTTCTCCTCTTCCTGCTCCTTCTCCTCCTCCTCCAGCACTCTGTCCCTCACTTGTTGTAGCAGCCACTATCCAGCAACATCCAAACGCATAGGCATTAGTAGACTCACTGCATGAATTTAATAAGCTTTAATAAGCTTTAGTGATATATAGGCTACCCTGATTCTGTGTATATTATTACCATTGACAGCACTGTCTATTACCAGCATATATATTAATGTTACCGTTAATGTGGGCAATTCCTCCCTCGTCCTCCTCCTCATCTCTCCTCACTGTTCCTCTACCTCTGCCTTTGTTCTGTAAGAATCTTCTGATGTCCATCTCTGAATAGTTTTTCAGAAGGCTGATTAGTTTTACAGTAGGACAGCTTCACAAACAATATACTTTATAGGACTCTCTCTAAAGTATATGTATAAATTATTAATTGTCTGCATGTGTACATAGCCTACGCATGGTGTGTGTGTGTGTGAGGGAGAGATCGCAAGCTGGTACACTTAAGCTACAATGACCCTAAAAGCCTTCCTTGACTGAAGCCTACGTACAGTCCAGCCAGATCAGGAAACGCCTGGCGTATCCAGAGCACAACACACGACGGAATGACAACCCTGACATCCGGCCCCAAGTAGCTGATACCTGTAGCACCAAGAGGGTACATAACCAATCCAGTTGAAAACCTTCGTAACTGTGTCCATACAGGAATGCTTCTGTGAAGTGTTTTTTACATTTGCAAATACATTTGCATATATTTTTATTGAGGAAACCATTAATTGCCATGTTTTCATTCATTATTTGGGTCATATGTTATGATAAAACCTTACTGTTTTGATTTCATTTTAGACAGTTGTATCTCATTTCATTAATACACAGGATCAGAAGCCCCCGCCCATACTTACCTTACATGCACGCAGGCCACTATGCAGTATGCAGCATTTCATTGGGGTTATCAAGTGGGAACCTTCTTCCACCGATGTTTCGTTGAACATCGGCTAACCCCCCTCTATGCTGCACCACATTGCCACATTTAATGCATCCAAATACCCTCTTTACTGCATCGTACCTCTAGCCCTACCCCTAACCCTGACCAAGCAAACACATTAGCACATTAGTCAGCTGGCTTACCTTAGCTTGCACCCCAGGGAGTTGTTTTCTCTTTACCCACAGCCATTCACTTGCTCGTTCTGCTGCCAAGGACATGTAACCGCCAGCCTCAAGCCAGCCACGGACCGCCAGCGAAGCGCAGCGCCAAAAAGAACACTCTCATTATTTCCGACCTACTAGCCGGACTACACCGGTGGCGCCTTGCTGTGCGTAAGCGTGCGTCGGCGCGCCGGCCCGCTATACTTCACGCCCCTGTTCTATCCCTAGCGTCGGCACGCGTGAAAAAACTAGGCTATTTTGTACATCCCGGGTCCCGTAGGCAGGGTAATTATTCCACAATGTAAAAATAATGAGCAATGACGTAGACAAAGTGATAAAGTGCCCGACAGTAGCCTACATAAAGTGACTATGAATTATAGTGACTATCATAGTAAGCACAAACATAGGATCATGGGCATTAGGCCCATATATGTAGTCAGAAAACAACTAATATAACATTATGATAGCCTACCAACTATGTTGCTTTAAAAAACATAATTGCACTGCTAAACTTAATATGCAACAATAAACAATAAATTAAAACTGCAAGCAGTGATGAACGGGACAGAGAACCAGCGCAACTTGGGCACCCACGCAACTCGGGAACGCTGTGACCGCCTGGCAGTGTTGCAGCCGCCTACCCGGCCACCGCCCTGTCGCTTGTTGTCCTGCGGCTGCATTGTCTTCTCTTGGAATGAGCGGTGAAAGTGTAAATACGTGACATTTGCAGTCGCCAGTAGGTGGCGCTGTGATTGTGAGTAAATATTGCAGTGCAGCGGTGTAGGAGGAGTTCGTCAAAGTAGTACTGCATGCAAATGTTGAAAAATGGGCAAAAAACGCCTAAAATTTCACCTAAAATGGGCAATGGCTGTGTTCCTGTTGGGTTTAGGGTTTAAGTCCAGGGGGGTTATTTGTACATATGTGCAGGTTCTATGTACATACAAAGTTTAATGCATGTACGTTGAAGCTAAAGGTGGTCAATCTCTGTTAATGTCTTTTCGAATGATTGGTAAAAGTGTGAAGACGTGACATTTGCAGTCGCCAGTAGGTGGCGCTCTGACTGCGAGTCAATATTTCAGTGCAGACGTGTTCAGGGCGGCACTCTCATCAAACGTGAGCAGTTTTGATCATATCAGACAACATACACTGAAGTTATAACAGTGTGCAGTTCATTGGCGAAGGTTGAAATTCATTCGTGTTCATGGCGATGCCCTGGCCACGCCCTTTAACTTTTGGAAGACATTTTAATAACTTTTCATCCTTGAGCTATTTAAAACAGGCTCACCAAGGTTAGTAGCAATTGGATCAACGGTGTAGGAGGAATTCGTCAAAGTACACTGCATGCAAATGTCGAAAAATGGGCAAAAATCGCCTAAAATTTCACCTAAAATGGGAAATGGCTGTCTTCCTGTTGGGTTAAGGGTTTGGGTCCATCGGATTATTTGTACATCTCTACAGGTTCTATGTACGTACAAAGTTTTATGCATGTATGTCAAAGCTAAAGGTGATCAATGTCTCGTAATCTCTTTTTGAATGAGCGGTAAATGTGTGAAGACGTGACATTTGCAGTCGCCAGTAGGTGGCGCTCTGACTGCGAGTCAATATTGCAGTGCAGAGATGTTGAGGGCGGCACTCTCATCAAACGTGAGCAGTTTTGATCATATCAGTCAATGTACACTAAAGTTATAACAGTG
>JAOPJL010000017.1:1394453-1405541 GCA_027123545.1 Trisopterus esmarkii
CTCTCTCCCATACATAACACACACACACATACGCACACGCACACGCACACACACACACACACACACACACACACACACACACTTAGGCGCGGCCTTCAAGACTGCCATTGGTTTCTGGAGTCGCACAGAGAGCGATTCTGCGATGCTGACTCAATGGTTTTCTGGTTTTTTTTTGGACCACACGGGTCATCATGCCAAGTCCTACAGGAAGTAACAAAGCTGGGCCACTTCTCGTCCGACCAGGCGGCTGAGCGCCACACGTGAGCGGCGGTTTCTCCAGAGTGAAGTATGGCCCGGATGCAGCGGGCGGCCCGGCGGTTGTGGCCGTGGCCTCGTGGGATTAGCATGGCGGAGAACCCCTTTACATCAGATTACTGGCTCGGTGTGGTCACCACGCATTTAGAATGGACGGAGGAATATGATGCCCATAGTCAGAGAGCCGAGTTCAGTTACGGTTATCCAAGGGGAAGGATTGCTTGTGGATGGTTTGGGATGTTTGCTCGGATCAAAAGAACATTTGAAATAATAACGTTATTTTATTTAAATGGTAAAATTGTAAAAGAGGTATCTTCTCTGTTTCCAGGGATCCAGTTGACCATTTCCAGTCCAGCTGAGACAATAGCAGTCGTCTTTGGCATCATCTACGATGGCTAATACCATAAGCTACAGCAGCATGTTGAACCTGCTAGCTCAAGAGTTGAGCTAGTAAGGTCCCAATGCCAGAGCTGAATGTATAGTTCTCAACTCCAAAGCGATGACCTTGAAAAAACACGATTTTGCCATTGGGGGGTATTTCACAAGCAGCCCCTCGTCATGGGACACAAAGGCTCCAGAAGCTATTTGCCTTTGATGCCGACATGTGGAGACGTGTGTTGCTTAAAGTGTCTGATAATAATGGAAGCTTTGTGGCCCAGGACTAGAATCACAATACCATGACTCGGCTGTGCTCAACCAATAGGAAGCGTGTTTTTCGATCTCCGTGAGGAAACGCGCGTTCATAGCGAGCAGTGCAAAAGAGCAGGAGAGCGAGGCGTGGGCCAGACCCTCTCCAGTCTATTGTGTCATTCAAGTGGCTGGGCAAACAGAGGCCGAGGGTTCAGGGAGGGCCCGGCTGTGTGGGAACCGTCTGACAAAGCAAAGGGCCTCGGTTAAACAAACAGGACAAGTCTAGCTCGTGGCGGGGCAGTGGGAACAATGGTCGCCCTCCGCATTGATGCTCAGAGACGTGGGTCAAGTCACTTTGAGTCATGATCCTAGTCAATTCATGTTGAAAGTGAAACTGAAGAGAACTGTTAAAAAATCCCTCTTTCCCCCCCCCCCCCCCCTATTTTTATTGTTCTCATAAAGGGCTTGCCTCTGAAGAAAGATACTGGTCTTGTTGGGTGAATAAATTATTAAAATAAAGTACTCCAAAACTCCAAACAGATCACATAACAGGTCTAAAAGCATTTAGACTTTTGATTTCCCTTTGAAAAACACTTCCTCATGTCGTTCATCCTCTAGTGGGTCCTTGCGTTTGGTGGTCTTGTTAAACCAGCAGTTTACACTCACTTTTTGAAGAGGAACTAATCTTCAAAAAGAGCAGAGTTCCTTTTCGCAGCACTACCACAGGATTATAGTTCCTATGGCTACTGATCATAATTATCAAGCCATAAGAAAAAGCCAAAACAAATCCAAACACACTTTTCAGCATGTTGAACACCCAGGATAGAAGTACACACACATCTGCACGCACGCAGACTTAAGCAAAAGGGAAGCTGTGAGTTATCTCATGCTTATCATAAATCATAAGATTCCCCGTAAAATCACATTTCCTGCCATCTAAACATCTCAGTTTTAATAGTTCTGTGAGAAGGGAGAAAGTGCTTTTTCAACTGCCGTTTTCCACATTAAAAAGCAGCACAGGGACGGCGTGCCATGCAGACTATATCATTACAGTCAGACAGCAGGAGAAGCAGCGGGTAATTGAACCACATAAACATGCAGGAACAAGGGAAAGACTTGAGAGAGGGAGAACAAGAGAGAGGGAGAGAGAGTCATGAGCGTTTGTGACAGGAATTTATGAAAAACGACATGCGATGATGTGCTATTAATAACTGCACAGCGAGGAGTTTATACACATGTCAGCAGAGCTGATGGTCCGATGGCTGCCCGGTACAACCATTAGGGAACTGTCAGAACCTCCCGGCATGCAGATATGTACAAGCACACTCCCAGGGACACATGCTTTTGCATTCAGGTTGATCTCAATGTCGTTAAGAGCTCACAAGCGTAACTTTGTTTGAGGTAATTGGGTGTTTCAACAACATGGAGGTCTTCTACACTGCCATGTAAAGGGTTTTAATTGTTGCATGCATGAAAGCTATCTCTTTTTTAGAGTAGAAAAGAAGCAGTAGCAGTCAGAAGTAGAAAAGTTAGACATAATGCAGGTTCAACGTCACCACAGGTGATGGCCACTACTAGCCAGAGTAATAGCCACTACTAGCCAGAGTAATGGCCACTACTAGCCAGAGTAATGGCCACTACTAGCCAGAGTAATGGCCACCACTACTATCCAAAATAATGACCACAACTACTATCGAAAGTAATGGCGAGTAGTTCCTCCCCTGCATGGTGAATAACCTCTCTGCCTCCCCTTTGCATATGACGTGCATCCTAAATATAATAAATAAATAAGTTACGTGTTCATCATCTTGGTTTGATCTTTCAGACTGTGTTCCCACAATATTCCATAGCATAGAATTTAGAGAGTTGGGGCCTGCTATGTGTGGTTGGTTACATGTGGTCGGTGGTGAAGCCACGTCACTCTGATTCCAACGCCCCTGCCCTCGCTGCCCTCAGTTTCCGTACTACAGGGAGTCCCCTGTCCATGTAGATCACTTATACTGTTAACTAACCCGGACATCCTGTACACCGGCGTGGCTCTCCAGTGCTGGTTCTCCGGCCAGGAGTGTTTGCTTTAGGGAGAAATGATACGAGGCTGATGAACACGCGGTGGGAAAGAGCCAGGTGGAGGGGGAGTGAATGCATAAAAAGCCTACTTCATTTGGAGAGAAGTCTTGACACAGATACACATGTAAGAGGGAAGGGAAAACTAGCTAACGATGTCAAGTGAGAGGCAAGGCGGTGGGGGGGGAAGAGAAAGAAATCCAACTATTGACTGATAAGTTTCCACCCCCAACAAAATAAATATTAATGTTTTTAGGCTGGTCAGGTATTTATTTATTGGTGGCTCCGTCGGTGTGCATAAAGAGCCGGTTGTGGCGAAAGAGCGAGATGGGCCCTCTCCAGGATCCGTACTGCAACGCAAACAGGCTCTAGAAAGATTTGTGGGGGATTTGAGAACCACCGCGTTTCCAACACCACACGGCCACGCCATGGTAACAAGGCAGGAGCAGGCAGGGGCGTGGGACGGGAGGTACGCCGGAAACTGTAGTCAAAAAATGCATTATGTAAGGGATAATGTATAGAACACTGGTCATTATCGGGACAATAAGACCCGACATAAAACAAATAAATAGTAAAAAGACACTGTTATTTTCAGGGCGAACCGGACACCGACGCGAAGCGGAGGGGTCTTGTGACTTTTTACAATTTATTTGTTACCATTCGTAGTGTTAATCAGCAGAGAAATAGTCCACCAAAGACATTGACGTTGCTTAGCGACCGAATACGCTGGGGTTGATAAGTTACCGGACTACTTGCGGAGTGATACGAAAGAGGTGAATCAGAGGGAAAAATCCACTTTCCTTGACAGCGGTCATTATATGCTTAACAACGGTCAATTATACAAAAATAATTGACAGCCGGAAGTCGGGAAGGCCCATTCAAGTGAATGGAGCATTCTACAGCATTAAGAAGAGCTGTGCAATAAGTAAGGGATAATGTATAGAACGCCGGTCATTATCGGGAAATAAGCCCTGACAGGGCGAATAGGATACCGATGCGCAGCGGCGGTGTCTTGCTTCACCCTGAAGGGGCTTATTTGAGATAATGACGTTTTATACATTATCCCGCTTATTATACGACTACTTGCCAAAACGAAAAAATAACTTCACACGCTGTGTTTTTTCTACAATTACCATTCATAGTGTTGGACAGCAGAGAAATAGTCTGCCAAAGACGTTGACGTCGCTTAGCAATCGAGTATGCTGGGGTTGATAAATTACCGGACTACTCGCGGAGTGATACGAGAGAAAATCCACTTTCCTTGACAGCGGTCATTATATGCTTAGCAACGGTCAATATTGAAAAATAATTCAACACCGAAAGTCAGGGAGGCCCATGCAAGTGAACAGAGCGTTCCACAGCATTGAGAAGAGCCGTGTAATAATCATTCATAACTCTGTTATTCCCCTATAAAGAACTCGATATTAAGACATCATGATATTCTTCTGCTATATGTTCTGCTTATTGCATTAGACTTGATCAAGTGTGCTCGGGAGGGGTGGGGGGAAAACAATTATAATTCCTGTAAGAATTGCTATTCTTATCTTCTATGATTCTGAATCTATATACTAAAATGAAGAATTGATTTACAATCGTGAATCATTTTGAATCGACTATCTGTTATGAATCTAGTCATGAACCCATGAATCAAAAACACTAAATTAACTAGCGGCCATTCAGAAGTCCTTCTATTGAATAAACAATCGGGAGAGCAAGGATCACCCCAAACAATTACAGCTGTGCATAAAACATATACAGTCAAAAATTTAATCTTGTCTCTCCAACACCCAACCACACAAATGTCCTCAATCTTTGTTGTATCTGGTGTTGTGATTTACTGTTTATGGATTTTACAACAGATTGACTTTATTTGTCCTCCACCAGAGGCTCAGCTCCTTAGCTGACATTAAATTGCAGGAAGGAGGCTAGTGAGGGGGAGGGGGGCAGTCATGCTTGGCCTCAGCTGGTGGTAGTAGACTTTATCAGACGTCTCAAACAAGGGTCGGAGTGAACTTTATTTAGCCCTCAATGAATCACCGCCAGCAAGAGAAAAATAAAAAATAGAAGGCTAAAAAGAAACGAAAAAAATTAAAATACACTTCCATTTACAAATTGTGCCCCATGTGCAGCTTTGAAGTTTAAAGAGGCCATTGCCTGTTATAGTACAGGGCATTGAAATATGGAGGATAAAGAGCTCTCTTCTTCTACTTCAGAGTTGTCTCCGGGTGGAATCGCAGGGCTGACATGTTATCAACGCATTCCACACAGTGAGTCCATGTATAAACAATGGGGCCATTTGAATCACGCATCTCAGGCGCCTCGCAGAAAACACAGTGCTCACCTTGTCATCACCAGGACGCTAGGCCATGAAGCATTCAATGATATCGGTCATGTGCTAAAGCAATGACAGGCAGGAAGACGGCCAAAGGAATGGGTTTTCTTAATTCGACTCAAAGTATCAAGAATGATTACTTAAATTCCATTTTCTTTTAGCATTATTATTATAATTATGACCGCCTTATAACATTACCGCGTTTGTTGTTTTTCAGTGTTTCAGTTACATTCTGCACTTTGGTCCTACATGATGAATCTGGAAATGTGGTGGCCATATATAATGGTTTGTAGCAGATTGAACAGATTAAAAAAAGTATTTATCACTGTGTCAATAAAGTGTTTAAATACTGTCAGATTATAAAAGGACAAGGCCAGGATGCAGATTTTAATACTTTTAATAGTTTTTTCTGTTTGTATATAGGTTATTTTAGAAACCTTGCCGTATATGTTTACTGACTTATATCTTTAGCAGTTTTTTTGGTTGTGGAATGTTTGTCTTTTGCAGCTGCAGCATGGGTGAAAGCCCAAGCCAATGTTCCACTTTGTGGGACAATAAAGTTAATCTTCAATCTTGAACATTAATTAAAGAATTAGCACAGGACATCCTCCCAACAAGCCCGCCCTCCAGGCGCATGTTGAACCTGGGGCCGAGGGAACCCAGGCACGACACATGTGCCTCGTTGCAAATGGGAAGTAGGTAATGGCTGATCCGGGCTGCCATGGTTACGTAGCACTGATGTTTTAAATCAGTGACATGAAACAGTGTTACGGCGCATGATGTACGACCGCTGGCTGATTACCCCCATCGTCTGCATTCCCCCACTTCTTTTTCACACGCTCTAAAACTGACTCTGTTCTGTCCCAATTTTTTTTTTTTTATGTCAGCTTGCTCGGTTTTACATCTGTTTCAGAAATAAAGAGAGCCGTCGCATCCATTAGTGTCTGCTGAAAGCTTTTAGGGATGATCTCTGTTGTATTGTATGACCTGAGAGTAAGCAGCGGGGGAGAGCGAGAGAAGGCCTTTTTCCACTGCCACGCCGGTATACGGTCTTGGCTTGACACACCCAGCAATTTCACTGTCTTGCCTGTGTGAAACCGAGGGGGTAAGATCCCCCTTCGTCAAGGGGGATTGTTGGAGTAGGCGGGACATGTCACGATAGGTGGCGCTGTACCCATTTCAACTAGTGGTTATAGAGCCACTAGGAGAAGGATGTTGCCAATACTGCACAACCACTAGTCATTTGAGACCTAGTTATGTATTGATGCAACAAAAATATAATAGAAGTCTGCATTCCTTTATACATGGCTAAATAACGTGCAGGGAGAGAGCAGAACAGCCTGGCTGGCTGGGAGGGTCCCCACCCCAGAGGTAAAGTGCCTTTACTGTCAACAGCGTGTCTCTGGTGCGTACGGGGCGGGAACCAGCCTACATGATTTATAGCATCATTGCTGTCTATTATAAGGCTAAATGCACAGTTAAATCCCAATACCAGTATAGCTGCTTTCCTCTAGGGTCCTTGGGTCTAAATAACTAAAGGGCTCAGCCGAAAACGTAAACCCACACTATGTACCTTTTGTTAAAAAGTGCACGTTTTAACATGGGGTAACTGGGGTTGACAGAGAAAACGAAATCCAGAGTTGGTGAACCAGGGTGATTGCATTCAGATAAGAAACATTAGTTTGAAATGGCCTCATATAGTTTAGGGCTGCCCCCCAATCGTCGACCAAACCTTAGTCGATGAGTAGAGTCTCAGTCGACCAGGTCGGTCAAGTCATTGGTCGGTTAGTCGCAAAAAACAAAATAATATGTATATATATATTTTTTTTAACTCCATCAAATCATACCAATCAAATCAAACTAGTAAGAATATTGACGTGTTGGATCTGGCTGGAGAGTTTATCTCCAGCTGAAGCTGCTCAGAGAGAGGATGGTGACAGCAGTACAGAGGAAAGTGAGCCCAGCCCCGCACCAAAGAAGAAAAGGGAGAAGCAGCAGTAGCTATCCATGCTGATGGATGCTGATGAAGAGGAGCAGACAGAAGGCTCCATTTTGGAAATAAATGTACAAAATGTTCAGTCTCCTTGCTGATTGTTCCGACACATTCAGAACCAATACCACTTTGCCATTAACAGGCGGCTCGCTTCGTGTGTGCACTTGTAAATGTATTATTTTAAAGACTCATTATTACTGTTTTGTATTTCTCTGTAATGTAGCACAGTGTTAACAACTTACTTATAACATTCCCTCTCAGCCTTGGAACTCATCCATTTTGATGCCCCCAAAACAATAAAATAATAATAATATCATAAACGTGCGACGACTAATTAATTTATTTTCTTTGGCAAGTGACCATGGTATAAGGGGGATAATGCCCTTCAAGGTGTCCATCATCAGGAATTAATGACCTTCTTCTAAGGCCTCCGCGTCGACCATTAATTCCTGATTATGGACACCTCGTTGGGCATTATCCCTTACTTAATGCAGTAACAAGCATTAATGGTTATTAAACAGTTAACTAATGTTCTAGTATTGATGTAAAAATGGTGTTCATGTTATCTAAGCTGATGGTGTTCATGTTAACTAAGATAATTATTTAATTATAAGATGTATAATAATTGATACATAATTTAAAGGGTGATAAGGGTGATATTTTAACCCTAACCATAACCCACTAACCCTAGCCCCTATGCTAATGCCATAATAATGCTTATTACTGCATTAACTATGTTAATTTATGGTTTTACCAAAACAAGGAAAACCATTGGTAACAGACTAGAGAAAATATAATCATATATGGGTCCCTGCTATTGGTGGAGAAGCCAGAGACTCAAAGAGCCGCCTAAAGCCCTGTACCTAAACGGCTGAGTTATGTGGAAGCTGCAAAGACGTCTGGTTGCCTTCTACAAATGTCCATTCTTTACCTCCCCAACATGAGAGTCAGCAGGCCGAGATCCACAAAGAGCTTCAGCCCCCTTTGCCCCATTGTAGTTTGATTATGCCCCACTGCCCCTTGCTTGAAGCCACAGACACAGCTAAGACATTTCCGTTTAGTTTTTTTTACTTGATTGTGCAGCACCTTTGAGTTATTCTGGATTGTTCTTCTCATCCTCACTTGTGTCACTGAGGTTAAAAGTGGCTTAACGACTCCATGTAAAATCAAGTGGAAATGATAAAAGGGCAAATGTTAATAGATTTCACGGTGCTGTAACCACAGGGTCACAAGAGTTCAAACATGTTTCCCAACATCTATTCAACAGTTAAGAGTCAGAGTGACACAAGCATTTAAAGTAGGTATTGTATAGGAATTATAGATACCAATTTCTTCATCAACACCACAAATAAGCGTGGTCAATTATCTGTTGAGTTTGGTAAGAAGGCAACACAAAACATTTGGTGATGTTTACATTCCTTATATGGATGGGACTTTTGTGACATTTTAAGAGCAGTCCTGTTGCTTGTCCAATCATAAAAAAATAATAAATGGGTTCAGAATTTAATACTTTTTAGAGAATTACAGTGGATTAAAATTCCAGTCTGCCTCCTCAGCGAGAGAGTGATACTGGGAGAAGATAAGAAGAGGGACAAGAATGAGGTCTCTGAACCGAGGTCTCCCAAGAGCCGGACCGTGGGGCCGTACCAGTGAGCTCAAGCCAGTATGAAAGAGGCCTGCCAGTAAATAACGGCCACAAGCATTCAGGGAGCAGAAGATAATCCAAATAAAAATCTTTAAAAAATTTCAATGTGCCACCTGGAACGTTTTTTTTTTTCTTCTGTTAGACAAAATCTGAAAACATACTGAATTCCTATAACTCGTTAAGATTGACCAATGCAGCTTTTTCTTTGCGAAACAAATCATGTTGATACCTACCTTTCCTAAAACCAGATAGTATTTAATTCATTGGTTGAACCCATAGACTATTTCAAATGATTTAAACTAAGCTAAACAAATGCATTGCAAATGTGTTGAGGCATGCATGTTAAGGGAACCAAGACAATAGCCATCCAGCTGAGAGAAGGATGACTATCCATCAGTGTTATTTAAAAGTCCCATTGTCTTTCGATGGAGTTCAAACTTGTTGAATGGCTTCTCCTTGGCCCCTTACGGCGCACAGGCTTCCGAGGACAAACAAAAGATCATCTCAAAACTAGGGGTCTTTTGCATGAGACTAGTGGAGCCTGCATGCTGCCACTTGCACAGTGATGAGTTTTAGCACAAGTTCCGATTAGTTCAATCCATTTTTTTTTTTGGAGCACTGGTGTGCACAATAGGCTACACATGGAGAGGAGACTGCAAAGAAGAACGTGAATCTTAAAAAAAGATGTAGCCTCTCTTACCTGTTGCGCCTATGTCTTGAATAATTTGGAGAAACGCAACAGTCCAGAGAACTTTTGCTTGACATCTCCGCAGACGATGGGTCCAGGTTTCCCGAGTTGGATACATTCCTCCGGATCAGCGCTAACGGTAAGTCCCTTTTTCACATCCACTGCAACAGTCAAGCACACGTGCAAAAAAGTAAGTTCGTGTAACGTCAAAAAAAAAAACTCAACACAATAACTCGTCAAATATCCCGGTTGTTTAACGTACAGAGCGTAGACACCATTAGAAGACGAGGGATCTCCTGGTGATAATGTGAACGTGAAGAAACAACCAATGCGTATTCTTCCTCGTATGTTTCTCCCCGCTCCTCTCTCTATTCTAATTCTCGACTGTCTAGGTCTCAACTATCCGCCCCCCTCCGCTGTGAGCGAGTCCTTCGCCGGACGACTTGCGCCCAGCGCCACCTGGCTCTGATTAGGATGCGATGCGTCTCCACCGCGCGTCCGTTACAGGAACTGCCACAGAAACGTTTGATTCAACAGTTTCCAAGATGTCATATATTTCGGCGGAGGTCACGGGCAAACGTCCCCCATAATATTTAGAACACGTGGATCCCCCCAATACAAATATGAATACAAAAATCTTAAATTGACTTGATCTACCAAGAATAGACACAACTTCGTTTGAGGTACTTGGTAAGTAGGTAAGTTAAGTTTGATGTAAGTTTGAGGTACATAAGGTAACTAACCCTAACCCTAACCCTAACCCAGGTAAGTAATTGAGTTAATCCTTTTTTTCAGTTTACAAATGACATCAGCTGCAACAAGATCCCTGTATACAGCTTCACAACAATGCACCTTCTAGTTTGACCTCTGACCCCAGGAATCTTTACAACCCTCAAAGTCTGTCCTTTCAAACAGGAATTCCAGGCAGCCCAGTAGGCTCCTAAGCCCCCTCTGACCAAAGAAAGGTGTGGATAATGATGATGGATGAAGATGGGTCTGCGTTGGGCATATCCTACCGTGGTAGTAAACCATCATTCTTTGATCAAGGGAGCAGTGAGGACTGAAACAAGTATAACCAGAATCCTCTTGATCATCACTGCACTCACACACACTCATGCACGCAGGCACAAATATGCACACACACGTAAAGACATCTGACAAACAAATGCAGACACACGAAGGCATATGCACGTACACACACGTATGCATACACAGGCACACACATGTATGCACATGTGCATGCACGCACGCACGCACACACACACACACACACACAAACACACACATATACACACACCAAACACTCACACACAGACAATTATCCAAACACACACACACATACACACACACACATGCACGCACGCACGCACGCACGCACGCACGCACGCACGCACGCACGCACGCACGCACGCACGAACGCACGCACGCACACGCACACACACACTCACACTCACACGCACACACACACACGCTCACTCACT
>JAOPJL010000017.1:1439436-1453416 GCA_027123545.1 Trisopterus esmarkii
TGTGTGTGTGTGTGTGTGTGTGTGTGTGTACTATATAACTCAATGGTAGTGATACAGCAGGGAGTATACAGTAGACAGAAAGTTGTAATTCATTTTACAAAAATTACATTTATCATTGACTCAACATTTATATGACATAGATTCAACCATAATTTTTTTTAACGGTGAGTGCCGTTTTTTTTTCGGTTTCAGTTTAAATAATAAATAATAATAAATAATAATAATAATAATAATAAATAAAAAGTAGTCACCAGAACTTTTCAATCTTTCAACCCCTTCTGTCGCTCTCTTTCACCGTTTCCACGGCAACACAGGAGCCCATCAAGCCTGAGGAGGGGCGGGACATGGCGAACCGCATCAACGCCTACGCCTACTTGGAGTGCTCGGCCAGGACGAAGGACGGCGTGCGGGAAGTGTTTGAGATGGCCGCCAGGGCGGCGCTACAGACCAAGGAGAAGACCAAGAAGAGCGGCTGCCTGCTTTTGTAGGGCGGCTGGGGGGGGGGGCGGGTTGGAGGTGTAGGAAAACAAAAGTTCAGCATTGTTGTTCTCCTCATGATTCTGGCGTAGCAGAGGGGTCGGGGAGTAGTCTGGTTTTGGGCTGGGAGGGGGGGGGGGGTCTAAGCTGGGTTAGGGTTTTTCACATGACCCCTGTCATGTGAAAAATAAATAGAAAGAAAACTTTTATAGACACATAGAAAAAGATTTAGAAATGGTCCTCTATTGTAAGGTTAAAGGAAACGGAGGAATGCCTCCCCCGCAGAATGGCAGTGTCACTGCGTCAGAGAGCAGTTAGGAAGTCGTTTGATGTCTTGCTCAAGGACATTAACTCTTTAGCCGGGAGGGGCCAAGGGTCGTAGCGGCAACCCCTGCGGTTGCTAGACCTCCAAAGCTACTGCTACCCCACAGGCTATCAAAAGGATAGGAAAACGGTGAGTGGATACAGTAAGTCCAGGTCGCTTAGTGAGTTAGGGTTAGGGTGGTTCAACACCTCCTGAGCTACAGCTCCTGTCCTCCTCTCTGCTCTGCAGCGCTTCAGTCGAGGCATCTTGTGGGTCCACCATACCTCAGAGGCAAGCTGCCCATTCCTTTCCTTAGCTTGCAGAGGGCCATCATTTTGATGATGCTGATGCTATTTTCTCCATCTCTAAAGTAACCTCTTTAAAAATGTCTGGAACCGCCATCACTAAGAGCAACCAAAGGTCGAGCAGCGAAATCACAACCCTCCTGTATCTTGGGACCACAGTGGTGGAACGAGCTCCCTGTCAAAGTCAGGACTGCAGAGTTGCTTCCACTAACGAATCAAAACTCACCTGTTCAGAGTTCACCTTGACTCTACTTAGTCATTCAGTCCCTTATTTGTCTGTTTCACTATTGTTTGTTGTACGTCCTGGCACTTAATGAAAGCACTTAATGCTCCTGTATTCATTCTTTATACTTAATTGTTTAGCATGTACTTAATTGTGTTGTGCATGCCTGCTGTGTAGCATGTACTTAATTGTGTAGCACACGCAGTTGCTAGCTATCGCTGCTGTATACGGGGAATGGGGTTAGCCAGGCGATTGTCAGCACTTGCACTTGGTTCTATGAACATCTTTACTGTACTGACGGCGATACATCGTTTCACTTCTTCCTTCCGACAAATGTACTTATTGTAAGTCGCTTTGGGTAAAAGCGTCTGCTAAATGCCCTTAATGTAAATGTATGCTGTATGGGGCCGTGAAGCCTGGCTTATCTGCCATATCCCCAGCCTGGATCCGTCCACTGGAGGTGGACCTGGAAAGTGGTTTGAGATCCCCTTCCTCCTCACTGTATGGACCATGGTTCATAACCATGGTCACAGCCACCAGGTTTCTCTGCAACATTGGGGAATGGCACGTGGCATTGTTTCAATTGATTATATTGCGTTCCTCTTCCCCTCTCCCTTGGACTCAAGTGTGTGTTTGTGGCGTTTCCCCAAGATTAGACCCAGCCTTAGCAGCCGACATATGTGCCACATCAGCCCCTCCTCCCGCACCATCATGAGATTCTATTGGACAAGAGCCACCATATACTCTGTAGGTAAACCATCTCGACTTGGCCTCAATATAGTATGAACACCCTGTGACCATTAGCACAACAAAGCTCCTCTCAGAAGCTCAAGAGTCACTTACATAAGAAGTCCCTTTGGCTCTGGCTAGCTGTCAAGAATATCAGTTTTCTTAAAGGGCCACTGTCCCGCTGGGCTATTTTCTGATATTATATATATATAGTGTCTTCAGATTGGCAGTGATTTCCAATATCGCAGACCTTCCTGTCTAATTACATGTCTTGAACTTTTCTGTTTAGACCTTTGCTTTTAGAACATATTTTTTGCATTTTAACCACTTTTGGACATTCTACTGCCATGTCCTTCTCTATTAATTGCCCATATTTAGCAAACTGCTTAAATGGTGAAAAACTTAAATGTTTCAAAATAAAAAAATCTTGAAAGCATCAACTTTGCCTAAATACAAAATCCCGAAACTAGCCAGCTGTTCTTTTGTGTCCAGCTTTTGCAAAGACAGTCAGGGAAAGTCTTAAACACACATTTGGTCTGTTTGATTTCTTCCACTTCATTGACGATTTTGAAGGATTGAGGTAAACTGTAATGGAGACTTCGAAGGTCACAAGGTTATATATCATTTAGAAGAAAGGACAAACATATTTATTTCACAGTATTTACTGAGGAGTAATGGGTTAAAATATTTTTTTGGAATTCAGGACAAAATTAACTATATAATTTACAGCATCAAGATTATATGGGTGTTCCAGATCTTTGTCCTATAAGGTTTGATGGAGGCCCGTCACAAACTCCTGATAATAAGGCTCTGCAAAACAAGACATGACAAAAGGTAAGTCAAAAGTTGCTTTAAACTCAGAGAATCTGAAGGACGGTGGTTCTCTCTATGAGGGAGGTCCTACCTGTATCTGGGTTTACATAGGAGTGTCTTATAAGGAAGTCCAGCACCACCATGGCACAGTTGGGTTTGAAGTCCCCACCGACCAGCAGCTCCTTAACCTGCAGAAAGGAGTTTAGCGATGCTCCAAAATAGTATGAAAGTAGAACATGAGGTGTGCGGGTGTAGTGGCGGGGGGTTTGACTTCCAGTTGGAGGTACTTTGTTAGTTCTCCATTGCCACGACCTGAAGCCATGAGCGAAAGATGTCTAACCCCTCACTGTAAGTTGATTTGGATAAGTGTGTGCTAAAATAGTAACATAAAAAAAAAAGTGAAGAAGAAAAAGTGAGAAAGTGTCATTTTAAATACCTACTTTATCCATCGGCAGGAAGTAGAATTCCTGCACTTCTCCGTCACCAACTCTGGGCTGGAAATCAGCAGGAAGTTCCAGGTCGAAGACAAACTGGCTCTCTGGAAAAACGCCTTCCTCTTCCTCATACGTGTAGCTTCAAACGCACAAAGTTTTCATTTGATTCCAAAGAGCTCTTCATAATATGTGCTCTCATATATAACCTATGTCCATAAATGTGTTCAGGATAAGCATTATGACATGACACACTAATACATGTCAAAATGCTATTCTTGAACACACACACTAGTGATCCAACACCCAATGGCAAACAGTTGAATATGTACATTTTGATGTGCAAATTAGATTTATAATGAGTGTGCAGTGGTCAAGTACGAAAATCCATTCCTTATTATAATGCCAGACTATCTATGTAAAAGTCTGTTGATAGAAAAATGTTAGAAATAAAACTAACCTTGCATCGCATTGCATTTCATTTATAATCCCTGTAGTTGGAAGCAGGCTACAGTAGCGGTGGACTGATATTATCTGAGTGCGCTTCTCTGTTTAACTTCTGCCGTAGTGAATTGGTTGCTACACCGGAGCAAAGTGAATTTGCTGCTGAGAAAGTAGTCCCTCAAAATGTAATGCGATCATTGCAATACAAGGGTAGAAAGGGTAATTTTATTTCTAACATTATTCTATCAACACAGACATTTACATAGATCGTCTGGGATTATAATTGGTTTGCCTCGGGTGTACTGTGGAATGGGTAAAACTGTTTTTATTGGCAGGCTAGCAGTTCCCCTCTACTTGCTCTAACCTAGCACCAGCGATCTCTGCAACTAGAAGGACTGAATGAAACGTGTTGAAAACGGTCTCCAATGATTAAAAAACACACTGGCTCAAATGAGGTACGATGCAAACTACCCCTTTCAAGGTACCTTTTTGCACACTGGAAGTCAGCCCCCTCAGGCTTAGACGAACACCTGATGGGACCAGGACCAGTACATGATGGCTCACCTCACTGTGTTGACCGGTCTAGCCATCCCGGCGATGGCTGCTGGGATGCAGGCCTCCTCCTCACACTCTTTCAGCGCGGTGTCTCCGATGCCCATACCTGCAGCCAGACCCCCGGCCGCCTGAGGAGGAGGAGAGGAATGGCGAGGCTTTAACCTCCGCACCGTCCTTCATACCCATCTCTTATGTGAGTCCTACTCTTATCCAATCACTGCCCTGAAAAAGCTTAACGAGTGTTGATGCATGTGTAGGAAAACGCTTCGCAATGACTAACGTAACTAACGTTGCTAGTTGCAAGTTTATTGTTGTACGCACGTTAACTGAACAAGCAGCAGTCATGAACCTCCTTATGAGTGCAAACAAATAAATAGAAAGTAATACAGAGAGCTTTTTTTGATGCATACAAAGGCCTATATTTTATATATATATATGTTATAAATACTAGCGGGCGACCCTGAGGGCTCCTGGGCCTCACCAGGTTGTCCAGGAGGCCAGGGTACGTCTGCTTGGTGGCGGAGCGGCGGGCCAGCCACATCCCAAGCGCCCCGTCGGCCCCCCGGCAGAATCCGTTGATGTGGACGCCGTACCTCCTCACCCCAAACAGGCCTGCTCAGAACCACAGGGATCTGGGATCAGAACCCTCTCGGAACCACAGGGATCTGGGATCAGAACCCGGTCGGAACCACAGGACTGGGATCAGAACCCGCTCGGAACCACAGGACTAGGATCAGAACCCACTCAGAACCCCAGGGCCAGCTGGCGGTGGTTCTAGGGTCAGACGGAGTCACCGTCAGCTCGTTGACACCCGTCTGCCCGGTCTCAACTGAACTGGTGGCGGGATGCTGAATTCAAATCTTCTTTTTGCTTTTGTGTCTCGACCAATGTCAAGTCACAGGAGTCAAACAATTGTACAAACTCAACGGGACTTACTGGTTGCTGATCGTTCCATGGACATCAGTGGGGTGTCGCAGTATCTGGCCATGACGTCATACCTCTGAGGGGGTGGGGGGGGGGGGTAGACATTAAGTTATTTTGAATGCCTCAATGATGAGATAAATATATATACTGTATATAGATATAGATAGATATAGATATGATTGCATGTGGGTGTGGAGGAAGCCAGTCCCGGTTATTATCGTATCTCACTTCGTCCCGCCAACCCTTCAAACAGGTCAGCGCGTCGCCACGTCTCAGGATCTGCAGGACGCCGTCCACGCCCTCTGACCTCTTGGCGTGCGTGTCCAGCCTCGAGCTGAGGGAAATGGCGCCGTCGTTTGGCGGATCGAAGACGTCTGGGAAGTTCTTCAAAACGGCCGTCATTTGAGGGAGGATCCAACCGACGTGTTGGTCCGCCACCACCAAGCGCAGACACCTGGCGCGGCTGGACCCTGGCAGGACCAGGACTGGTGATTAGGTTATGAGTGATAAACTGGTGATTTATCACTCATAACCACAGTATACCAGCATGGTGCAAAACAGTATGACAGTAAGTAAAGTAAAGTATGAAAACCTATGTATGTGAGTATGTATGTTCAAGCTATGCGTTTATTCTATGCGTGAACCAAACAGGCCTTCAGATCCAAACCAAATCAGGACAAATTGTCCTGCTGATTAACGTTATACGGTTAACAATGTCCACATAAGCAATCTCAAATGAGTCCACCTGGGTTAGGCGTGTCTTATTTTTAAATATGTTAATTCGATAATTGGCCAAACGAGGCGCTGCAAACATTCGTTTGAGGTCAGTAGACACGCTATTGGTTGGTTGACGAACCAATCAAACCAACACAACTATATAACGCATAAAGTAACGCCCAGCGTGTTTTCATGATGTTTATTTAGTAGCCGCTAACATTGATTGGTGTAAGGGACTAAGTACAAAGCGGAGTAAATAGTCTAAAACTCAACACTGAACAAGAACAAATACAAGTTGGCAAGTCCTATACAAAACACACACACACACACACACACTCGAAAGTGTACCTGGTGAATGGAAGTTATTCATTTTACGGAGCAATTGTAGCATTTTCTCTGACCAGGCAGTGGCCATTTCGACTGCTTCTAAAGACACTACTCGTAGGCGACGAACAATAGATGACCGCACTTGTGTGGTTTATAATATTTTACCCCTAGACATCTAGAATATACATTCTCTATTTTACCCGAACGCATCGGTACATGATGTTGCGAGAGGACTTCCGTATTTTCCTGACCAATGGTGAGGCTGCGTTCAAGACCCAAGGCTGACCCGTCATTTACAGCTTCCCCATGGATATCTCTCTATATATATCTCTCTCACTATATATACACATATATCGCTCTAGCTCGCTCTCGCTGTAAAGAAATACCTCAATAATTAGATACATTATACCAAAGATGAATAAAGAGTAGTACTGAGGTCCGTATAAGAAGGTAGTGGTATATAAAAAGTCCTTCGAGCCGGATTTGAACCAGCGACCTAAGGATTTCAGACGTATGCCACTACAGTCCTCCGCTCTACCAACTGAGCTATCGAAGGCCGAATTACGGTCTCGGTTTTTCCGTAGATGGTTCAATCCTTACCGTAGCAGTCGTAGTCAGGGACTGAACCACAATGATTGGAAAAACATAAACGTTGGCCGTGTATGATATTGTTTTTGTTTTGTAGAAAATACAATTTAGTATTAAAAACAGCATCTTAGCATCCTAAACACCCCTCATTTAAAATAATGCTGGATATTTACAATTTTAAAAACACCGTTGGGATGGAACTTGTTAGTAGCGGCGACACCAACCGCAGCCACCAGGGGACGTGGTTGGACAAAATGGAAGCGCGGAGCTTTATCAATGTAGTTCATGTCGCTAACGTTATCTACCAAATATATTAGAAAACGACAATGTGTTGCAATGGATTTCACTCCATAATAGTGTTCACGAGGTTAATTTCACAGCCCAAAACGAAAAACAAATCTACAATGAAGTCCCCATTCAGTAGCCCTTTGTGGTGGTTAATAATAACTGTGTAATATCTGTGTTAAAGAATAACCGTACTACAACTTTATGCCAATAATCAACTGAGCACATGCGCGCGCACACACACACACACACACACACACACACACACACACACACACTTTGTCTCTAACCTAGACCTAATCAAAACAAAGATTTTAAACACATTTTGTTTCTATGCTAACATACAAAAGTGGAGATGCTGGGGATGTTTCATCTGTCAGGCTGTGAAACCGACCAGAGTGACTAAAATGCAGCGCAGGAGATTAATTCTGTTGTCTAACCTTTTTTGAGTGCGGGGTCAGACTCTTGCCTCTGTGATTGGGATGGAGGCGGGGGGAGGGTTGTTGTTGTTGTCGCTGTGGGTGCTGCTGCTGAAGGGGATGCAGGCGAGGACGTGCCACTCTTTGGGTTGCCATCTATCTGGCTGCCGAAGTTCTGCCTTCTCATCTTGGCATCGGCCTCCAGCCTCTCCAGAGCCTGGGACTGGCACTGCTCTGCTGTTGTTGCCAGCATCCGGCAGAACTAAGGTTCAACCAGGACTTCACTCATTAGTTTGCTGCAATGACATTGTAGGGATTGTAGTTTGCCCAATATTGTCATTGTGATTAATCGATTATTCATTACATTTGTCAACATAGAACCCACGTGACATTGCAGGACTCTAGCCTCTAACCCTATGTTAAGTCCTGTGGGTCCTTTGATCGGTTATTGCCGAGTTGATACATACATGTTGACAAGACCTGATTGTTCTTCAACGTGGAAGCTATAATCTGAAATGGCCTTAAGACAACCCTGGGAGGATGATTTAAAAATGTTGTTGATTAAGGAGAATTAATTTATCAGTATTATAGTCATCTATTATTTGGTACTGTACCAACAGGAGTTATGTATGACTGTACGCTGATAAAGGAGATATCACACATATACAGGCTTACCTCTGCATAATCTAATTGGCTGTCTTTGTTGGCATCAGCTATTGAGAAAATGGCATCGATCTCCTCAGCTACCATCTTCTCACCACTCTGGAAGTTTGTAAGATGCAGGCGTTAAATTTGTGAATACACAATACGTTTTGTTTTTTTTGGATAAGAACATAGAAAACCCCTGATTGTAATCATGTTTTGCTTCTTTTTACTAATGGCCATCAAGTGGTGAAACTAGACTTAGCAAAAGCAAATGGTTTAATATACCCGTTCTACTCATTAAATAGATAACAACCTATCTTCTAATCTCTTTCACCACAAAATATGACAATTCTGCAAATGCTCATGTCTACTTACTGTAGTTAGGGCTTTCTCCAGTTCACTGTGTGATATAAAGCCATCTCCGTTTACATCCATCCCTTTGAAAATTCTCAAAAGCTCATTTTCGTCTGTCTGCTTTTCCAACTTGAGGATCTCACAGAAATCATCAAAGTTGAGACAGGAAGTGGCCGGCGTCCAGTACTTACTGAGAGTTTTAAGTGAGGGATTTCTTCCAGCCAGTTGGAGAACTATAGTATGGAGGAGATATACAGAACCATGCAGTTGTCAAACTGAGAATTAAAACCCACAGGAAGCGGGATGTAATGGTACAAAGGTGCATAGATTTGCACTTGATAATATTATGGCCTGAGCCAACCAACATGCTGCTTCAACAATATACATGATGATCAACAACCTAATGGTTTTATAAATGAACTTGATGCTCACGTCATTTAACAGTTTTTGATGACTAGGGTTTGAGTTTTTAAAAGCTAACTTTTAGTGGAATAAAATAACAAACCTCTATAATATCAGTGATCGTATAAACATGATAAGCGAGGATATGTGTAGGCTGAGGAACGAGGACCACATTTTAATGTAACTTACCACGGCATAACTGTTGTTGTGAGGTGATGCTCGTCAAGCTGGACCTGAACACAGCGGTGTAGACGGCCCTGCACCGCAGGTAGAAGGCCGCCTCGTCCAGGGGCTGGGCTGAGGAACACATCCTAGGACCAACAAATACGATAAGCACGATATTAAGATACTATTCGCGTTTCAAGCAGTGGTATGGCGTTATATCTTTTTAGTTATGTTCTGCAGTGGTATTACAAGTCGACATCACAACATACAAATAAGCGCAGCAGGGGGACGTGGTTTACCTTCGTGAACAAACCCGCTAACGCGTCCTACGGTGTTTACCGCGGATCCTGTTGCTAGGGAATCACACGGTGCGCCGCTCACAGTACCCCGAGAGGGACGCCTTAAAAGAAGGTTCCGCCACTTCTCCCTTACTGTTGATCTGTATTTATGTGTTATATTGTGGTTATACACATTCCATAAGTAACATAGCGCAAGATATTCGTATGTAGCATTGTTTTTTTCCCCAAAAAAACTTCAAAATGACCGGGATCAACCACAGATAACAGGGAAGGAACGAGCCTTCACGTCATGTTTTGGACGGACTGCCGGAGCTGCACACGCCACTATCACCAGAGGAGGCTCCAACATCAAAATAAACCAAACGTGTACTTCTATGCATAAGATACACCTTGGATTGATCATTGGTCGCGCTATTCCGCACGTATACTCGCAAGTCATCTCCTTTTCTTGAATAATAAGTTGTTTAAAATAGTTATTCGCCCCAAAACAGTAGAAACAAATGTATTACAAATGTATTACATTTTATAATAAAGTTTGACACTACGTGTATGTACATTATTTCCCTTTTGTCCTGTTATAATTCATAATTATAGATTGTAAATACCCTGAATTACATTTCCAATCTGTATATTGTGCCAAAGGTAGTTTCGTTTATAGCCACACATCATGCAATATTAAATATCTATAGCTTAGGCCAACAATCTTCCTCGACCCCTAGTTATGGAAACGCTGGCATAGGGTGTGATGAACTTTACTCTTGTACTAGTATTCTGTTGTTGCATGCTAAAAGTAGCCTACTAATTTCACTACCAAACTCACTGTGGCCTTTGTTTTTTTGTTGTTGTTTTTTTTGCATTAAAAGTATGTGTAAGTATGAATGTCATTACAATAATATTTGTCATTTGATTTTAAAGTGGTTAATACTTTTATTTATTACTTTAAGTTATTGTTTGATTAAAATATATACTTATACGCAACATATAGCCTACAAACTAAAGCCATTAATGCAACAAAATTTTTTTGAAACTGACTGGAATGTGGAAAACATTATTATGCATAACCTTTAAAACTGAAGCATTAGTTTGGTCTTTCAGCGTGAACCTCCTAAATCAGCTGCACCAAATGAAGCCGAGCGCGACGTCCCCGGCCCGGGAAGGCTTCCGGCAGGTTGGGAGAGCCTTTATACGGATGACTTTGAAGATGTTCAACCATATGTAATCAAATCAGCATGCGCTCGCTTCTCACAGTATAATTTCAGATGCTTGTTGGTGTTTGTGGCTTTAAGTGAGAAAAGACCCCCACACACACGACAGGTGTCTCAAGTAGGCTAATTGAACAGAAAAACAAGCAGAAGACACACCAAAGCCACGGGAACCGTCCGAGAGAGAAAGAGAGAGAGCCTCTCTGCAATTAATTAGTTTGCTAAAATGGTTTCATTACAGTTTCCGATATTACGGAACAATTTCTATAATCAACAACATCTTACAATAAGTTAGTTATGAAACACTTAAGTGTAGAATTGCAGAACCACCAGATTTGAACACAAGCTGTGTTGTCTGGGTGTTTGGCTACAAGCCATGTAAACATATTTCGTAACATTTCTAGGAATCCTCTAGGGAACCAGACAAATAAATGCATAGAGCATTATATCTATTTTGATGTACATGTTTTATTCTATTTTACTTGTTCTCCATCCACAGGCCAAAGTGCTCATGAGCCAACATTCCTACACAGAAATATTGAAAGGTAAGTAAGACAAACATTAGCCTTTTTGTTTTTTGTAATACATGCTGTTATTGTGATTGGCCGGGTGACGTAAATAAATGTTCTCCGACAATCTGTGTGATGCAAGTGTGTCAGAACACAAGGGGTTACCAAGAGCTAGCCCACTTTAGTAGTTGTTATATTTCAATTGCCACTCTACTGATGGTCATAATGACTTATCAGAATTTAATGGCAGGAGACACAGAACGAGGGCCATTCTTAACTGGCTAAATGATCAGTGATTAACATAGCACTAAAAATAGTTGTATAAGAGCACTTTAACACAAGAGCCATTTCCTTAACCAAGACAGACATTTTGTGTCTGCTCTATCCATCAAATCCGAGTTTTACATTCTATATTCTAGTTCTGTCCTCAAAGTTCACATGAGCTGTGGTCTATGATACATACTGCAGTATGTTTGGCCAGGAACCTTGTAGCGCTATCCAAGAAGAGGAATACAACTGTGTTTCATGAAAATAATACAATGATAATGGCTACTATAGAATATATTTAAATCTGTGCTTTAATATTTTTATGTTAAATTGTTATGGCTTAGAGTTTAATAGTAGATATTTTAACTGATAAGTGATTACGTCTATATCTATGTTCTAGAATATACACCAAATGTGTGCTAATTCTCTGTACTTTCCAATGGCACTTTTTGTTGAACCAGACTGCACAGCCTGACATCTATACTCGAAGAATCGGGTGGGGCGTTCATCAATGCAAGGAAACATCTGGAGGAAATAGTAGTGAGTAACATTTAGTTTTGTTGAGTGGATTTAGCTTCAGAGAAATAGAAGATATTGAGTCTTTATCTTAGTATGATGTTAACTCTGGACGCCAGCATTTTAATTAGTGAGAAAAGGGCAGACTTAAAATGGATTTTGAGAGTGATCTGATTTCATTGCTCCTTTTTGAACTTCACTTTTACCTTCCAAAATTCCTAAATTATTTGACCTAATCCTTTTTCTGGGGCCTAATGTTGTCCTGTGTTTTAACAGGCAACAGAGGGCAACACAGAGCTGCAAAGCTTCTTCTTCCACCACAGGCTCTGTTGATTGGAAAACTGAACTTAACTGTCGGTAAGAAACCGACAGTTAAGTAAGTGTACAGTACAGAGTGACTGCAATTTGTTCAGCATTAATGACAAGTCAAGGTTATTTCATACATATTGGATATCAACATATTGGTATTTAGTGAGCTGAATTGAATGTTTGCATGGTATACAAGATCAACAAGAAAAGATTAATATATCCTTTCTTAAAACCGTTTGTTGTTGAAATTATTAGGTTAAATTTATTTTATTCATTTCCCTCATATATGAGAACTAGACTTCTTTTTATAACTTAACTGGGTGCTGAATCCCGCGTCTTGTAATATTATTTCATGAAAGCAAGGACAGCACTCTCAGTTGCATTCAAAACTTTTAATCGCCAAAAAGACGTTTCGGGCCGTGTGCCCTTCTTCAGCATATAATGGCGATTCCCCAATTTAGTTAATTTTCCTCAGCAGCAGTTTAGTTAATATTGTAATATATAATGTATAATAGTGTTCCGTGCTTCCAGCTTCCAGGGCAGAGTTGCAGTTGAAAGAAAGTGGTTTCCGCCTATATAAGCCTATATAAAGGTAAGGTTCTGCTTAGCCTTATCTGTTCATAGTCATCACTAACAAAATAAAAATGCACATATTGCAATTTGTCAGGGTTGAAGGACATAAAAGAACCTCTTTCAGATCAGAGATAAGGTTTAGTATAGAAATGAATTTCCTTTTCCTTCGAGAACTTGTGTAGAATGCATCCCTTTTTGTAGGATGCATTTATGTGGACATTCATAGCCTGGAGGGGGTTCCGTCATGCGTCATTTCATCCATTAGCTTGAAATGATGAAGGGTTCTGCTGAAGCTGCTCAAAAAACTGTGCTACAGTCCCAACTAAAGTCGGTCAAAGTAAGCCAATGTCAATTACCTCATTCGACAAAGAAACGTATTGACGCACAAAGAAACATATTGCTCCTCTTTTTATTGTTGTGATTGGGGACTCTTAAGAATAAATAGATTATAACGGAACATTCATGGCACCGTTGGTTGTTGTGTCGACAGAATGCATCTTTGAGCCAGAAGACACAGTGATCATAAGGCTTGGCAGACATCCAGATAGAGCCATCGTCATTTAATTTGCGCGCCCTCTATTTCTAGGCCTCTCAGCAATATCACTTCAATGGACACTTGTTTACCGCTTTAGATAATCTTGGCTCAGAGAAACACAACATTTTTCTTACAGTTACACAAACGAGTCAATGAGCTGATTTCCCAGGGATAGAATTAATTTGATTATTTTAGTCACATAATGCCTCCAGCAAAGCCATTCTTGTGATCCAATCACATAATGGTGACTTGTGTGACACTGAATGGAGGACATTGTCTGCAGTCAGGCTTGTTTTCCGATGAGGTTGTTAGAAATTGTTTTAATTAGTTCTAGTGAGACTGGCCGACATACGTGTTGCATTGTGGATCCCCAACCGCAGGAATGTCACATTTTTTATCACATGGTGCTGCCATGAAATGTATGAGTGGTGTGTAAACCTCCTTACAACAACAGAGCTCCAAACGCCAGGCCTTTCGTGTGCCATGGTGTATCTGAACAAAACAGAATGTAGAACATTGCCCTGCATCTGTGGGGAGGGTGACGAGCCAGACGGATCATGTTGTGATGTTGACATTGTGTGTTAGGGTAAGGGTTGTGTGTGTGTGTGTGTGTGTGTGTGTGTGTGTGTGTGTGTGTGTGTGTGTGTGTGTGTGTGTGTGTGT
>JAOPJL010000017.1:1686499-1700289 GCA_027123545.1 Trisopterus esmarkii
GAAATATACTACGTGTAAAAAAAACTAGAAATTTAATGTTCATTTTTGCCTCGAAAGTTGCACTGGGTGCCTTTAATACTTCAACAGAAATAGCCTTACCCTAAGACCTTAAGACTTCCTGTCTTCCACCAGTCCTATCATAATCTATATCCTTTCAGCCCATTTGGATTTGTAAGCAAAGGAAGAAGTACAAGTGTATATATACATACACAAGTGTATATATATGTATAAACTAGTGAAGTTAAGTTGGGCTAGGATCTTAGTGAATGCTCCTCCTCTGCTAAC
The DNA here is from genome assembly GCA_027123545.1 of Trisopterus esmarkii. Classification (NCBI taxonomy): domain Eukaryota; kingdom Metazoa; phylum Chordata; class Actinopteri; order Gadiformes; family Gadidae; genus Trisopterus; species Trisopterus esmarkii. Next base: position 1,686,785 of record JAOPJL010000017.1, read on the forward strand.
TTGAGAGGAAACCTGTGTTGAAACCTGTTCCCACTTCCTGCCACCTGACCGCCGTCGCACTGTAAGATTGGCCTTACTGGGCCTTCTAACTCGGACTGCTGGAATACTGAACCCCCACTTTTTACTTGGAGAGACTTTGAACTGGACATGTTGAAGGAATGCATGTGTGCGAATTGTATGTAGAACATTTAGAGCTCTATTGATTGACACGTGATATTCAGGGGCTACATATGAATAAGCAAGAAGCTATAATGTGGTACATAGCATCAAATGGGGACATTAATGTTTGTTAATGTCCTAACATAGATATATGATCTATAGTCAAGACCTAGAAAGAAACCCTGGGTGTCAAAATAATGTTTTGACGTTTCACTTTTTTACTTGATGCATTTTTAAGAATTTAGATTTAGAAATTGTTAATTTCTAAATCCAGATTTAATAATCAGAGGTCCTTTCACCATTTATCCTTAATTAATCTTCAAAATACTTTTACGCTATTATGTAATTTAAGCATGCTCTTATCTTTTGTGACCTTTAATTGACTCACACTTCATCTCTCTGCAGCACGGAAAGAGAATGTTTGGTACATACTTCAGAGTCGGATTTTACGGAACCAAGTTTGGGGACTTGGATGAGCAGGAGTTTGTATACAAAGAACCTGCCATCACCAAACTAGCAGAGATCTCTCACCGACTGGAGGTAAACATTCAAATAATCTTTCATGTCTTATGTCTGTTGGTTATTGGCCTCCGCCCACCATATGTTCTGTGGTTATCTTCAGGGATTCTACGGGGAGCGTTTTGGTGAAGAGCAGGTGGAAGTCATTAAGGACTCCAACCCTGTAGACAAGTGCAAACTGGACCCCAACAAGGTTTGTGGGATGGCAAATGAAAAGGGCATGGTCCATATTCATTGACCTATCTAAATGAGTCGAGGGATGGGTGGTTCTCCAGAGTATACCATTGTAGTAAATTGATCCTGATAGATTCTGCATAAACATTCTTATTTTGCATAAACATAGACCAAGTTTTAGGGAAAGGGCATTTCTAAAATTTTTCAATGACGTCCTCAGGCTTACGTCCAGATCACGTACGTGGAGCCCTTCTTCGACACATATGAGATGAAGGACCGCATCACCTACTTCGACAAGAACTACAACCTGCGGCGCTTTGTCTACTGCACACCCTTCACGCTGGATGGCCGCGCCCACGGCGACCTCCACGAGCAGTTCAAACGGAAGACCATCCTTACCACCTCGCACGCCTTCCCCTACATCAAGACCCGCATCAACATCATACACAAGGAGGAGGTACGGCGGTGGACCGTGTTTTTGAGAGAGCTCGTATCCCGTCTCCATTGGGGTTCTGCGTTGAGTTACTCCCACACACAACCGAGCTGATGTGCTTTATTAAAAGTGGATTATAGATTTGGATATGGGTGTTTGTATCGGTGTGTGGTCACCATGCTCACTCACACTAGTACCAACACCGAACCGAATGTTTCCGGGTGTCTCAGATCATATCAATGCCCATGGAGGTTGCCATCGAGGACATGCAGAAGAAGACCCAGGAGCTAGCCTTCGCCACCCACCAGGACCCCTCCGACGCCAAGATGCTGCAGATGGTGCTGCAAGGCTCTGTGGGCACCACGGTCAACCAGGTAACCTCACACTCCTATCAAACAACCACCTTGTTATCCATTTAATGGATAACGATGGTTAATAATATTTTTTTATATATACTATATGTATATATGTATATGTCATTATTGGGAAATAAGGGAAGGGGCTGAAGGGGCTTATTTAAGATATTGACCGGCTACGTTCTACACATTATCCCGCTTATTACACTGCTACTTGCCAAATTGTTGTGTTGTGTCTTTCTACAATTATCATTGGTAGGGTTGATCAGCAGAGAGTCTGCCAAAGACGTTGACGTCGCTTAGTAACCGAATATGCTGGGGTTGATAAGTTACCTTCTTGCCGAGTGATACGAAACGGCGGTCAAGGAAACATGCTTAGAAAATATGCTTAGCAACAGTGATTATTGAAAAATTATTCACCACCGGAAGGCCGATGAAAGTGAACGGAGCGTTCCACAGCATTGAGAAGAGCCGTGTAATAATCATCAGTAATCCTTAGAGCCAGGTTTAATAAGTGCATTGAAAGTTGGATGGTGCTTTACAGCAGTGTGCTTGTGTGTATTTGTCAGGGCCCTCTGGAAGTGGCTCAGGTGTTCCTGTCGGAGATCCCCAGTGACCCCAAACTCTACAGACATCACAACAAGCTACGGCTCTGCTTCAAGGACTTCACCAAGAGGTATGAACCCTGGACTGTGCCTTTGGAGACGATAACATCCTGCACTGAACTCTAACCCAGGTTCCCTTCACACAGTAGTGCAGGAGATGTTTTGGTTCATTGGTAGTAGTCCTATCGTGGTACGGTACCTCATCATGACTTCCGGTCTTCAGGTGCGAGGACGCGCTACGTAAGAACAAGAGCCTGATTGGTCCTGATCAGAAGGAGTACCAGAGGGAACTGGAGAGGAACTACCACCGCCTGAAGGAGGCGCTGCAGCCCCTCATCAACAGGAAGATACCCCAGCTCTACAAGCCTGTCCTGCAGGTCAACTCCCATAGGTAGGCCCCCCACTGGGCTTAAGCCTGTCCTGCAGGTCAACTCCCATAGGTAGGCCCCCCACTGGGCTTAAGCCTGTCCTGCAGGTCAATTTACAGAGGCCTCCCACTGGGCTTAAGCCTGTCTTGCAAGTCAACTCCCATAGGTAGGCCCCCACTGGGCTTAAGCCTGTACTGCAGGTCAACTCACACTGGTAGGCCTCCTGCACGGTGGTGTGTGTTGGGGTTGGTGAGCCAATCGCATTCGCTATTGGAGATTGAGTCATGTGTTTGCCAAAGTTACTGATGTGGAAAAGTGTACGAGTGTGATATTATAAATGTATGAGCGTGGTGGCTAGTGAAAGCTGTGTCGGCTGATCTATCTTTTTTGTGCTTTTCGTGAAATCATGCAGCAAACGGACAGCTTGACAAGGTAGTTTGTTTTGTGGCTTTTTCCATTTGTCATCGTCAACCTTTGAGGCAGAACTAAGTGTTCAACTAGACAGCACTCTACTGAATGCTCCATTCTTTTAATTGTCCAGTGGACTATGTCCTAAGTAAGTACTGGAGATTGTCAGCATTTCCATTTATCCCTAGTGTCATTCAAATTACTCTAGAGATCAGATGTACAACCCATGACTGTTGTGCTTGTGTAAATCTCTTGTTCTATTTTCTTTGTTTCCTCAGAGATTCCTTCAGCAGAATAAGTCTTCGGAAGCTTGATTTTTGAAGATGAGGAAAAGATAACCGCAACATTTATTTATTTCCTAGTGTAAAAGCATTGTGTCTCCTTAAAAGTCACTCCTCAACATAGTGGCCTGAAAGTGTCCTGGCTTGGTACGTCATTCCAGTGTCTTCATTTGTTTACAGAACAACCTGTTACGCATCGGTGGGACGATCAAGTGGATCTTACAGCGATACCTTGGCATTTTAAATTTTTTTTTTTTTTGTCATGCAATGTTTTGTTTTACTGCGCCATTGATGGTGTTTGGAGTTTTTATTTACCCAGCATAAGTCATGTTGCTAACTTAAAAATGGCTCATTAGCATTGGGTTCATGTCTCCAAGTCAATGGATCTTTAGCAGCTGTTAGCTTTTGAGGCCAACAACTGTTAACAAGTTCCCCTTTTGTCAAGTGCCAACACAAAAAGCCACCAAAGGGTACTATTTAAAACGTCAAGGTATCATTTAAAAATGTGTATAGTGTCAAATCTGTATTTTATTTAATTTGTGCACTTTTTATTATGGTGTAGCAATGCCTTTTACAACATGAAAGTTTACTATTTAATCCAAAAAAGGCATAAAAAAAGATCCAAAACATGAAAAATGCAACAAAAAAAAAGTACTATTTATAAGGCTTTATCATTATTCATTTAAACTACATTGCAAGTTAAAGGGATTTGTTTTCAACTTTAATTGTTTGATTTATGTTTATTTTACAAAATAAATATTTTAATTGTCCAAATGGTATCCTTTTTTTTTTTTCACAAACCTGAATTCTGTGACCCAAGGGTCTTTCAATTAATGGAAAGAAAAACTTTATTGCTTATGGTCTGAAACAGTTCAGAGAAAGCGGTTTGTTTAGCATCAATGAGGTATGGTATTTATGCATACCTGTGGCTGGTTTTGCTTGACATTTACAAACTAGATTATGTTGACATCTGGCTTACAGTGAAAAAAATAAACATTTTCAAACAACTCCATTTCAAAGAGAAATAAATGTGACACTAAGATGAACTGCAGAACCTCTCCACATGTCAGGCTCATCAGATGATGTGGCTCTATTACAGTGCAAGCAGGAATGGATACGATGGAGCTGTCTTTACATGGATTGGCCTTATTTTAACACCAGTGGCCTCCATGTCCTTGGTAATTATCATTGAATGGTGCCAACCGAAAAGGAAAAAAAAAACGTTCGTTACAACTACAAAGATCACTTTTATAACCTCTGTTAATGGTGGGTGACAGGTTTAATGCATCAATACACTTCCACACGAGATAATGGCAGAGTTGTCCATCAGCCATCCTTTTATAGGTTATGTGCCCCTACTGGAGTTCCGCTGGTGCTTTTTCCATATTAAAAAGCCATTCTCCCTTACGAGACCTTGAAATGTCACTCAAGGCAGAGATTCAATGGGATTTAAATCATTAACTGAGGTATATATGGCCTCCTGAAGTATAAATGCAATCCCATCGAAACGTTTACTTTTCCCCATTTGTGGCAAGCTAACATGTGAGCTGACAGCATGTGCCTCTCCTGCATAGACTAAGGAATGCAGCGTGTTAGATGTATGGTAATAAATGTTTATACAGATACATTTGGTAGCCTGTTGGGACCTAAATGAGAGATTAAAGAAAAGATGTCCATGCAGATCTATATTCTCAATATACTTCCCTTGAGGCGTAGCATCCTTATCCTGGCAATAGAAAAAACATCTTCAATTCATTATCATCTTAGCAATATTGGGAAAGGATGCAGTGTTGCCTATGGCCAATGAAAAGAAGATGACAATATACTGGAATTTTAAGTGCCAAAGTGCTTAACATAGTTAAAACAACTTAATATATGGATAGACGCAAATCATTCTAACAGATCAGGAATAAGGGGGAAATGACACAAAAATAGGACAGCTAGGACAACAGGAAAAGCTTTACACTCATCAATAAAATGAGCAGGGGGGCATAAATTAGGCTTTTAGTTACACAAGCTTCCTCCCAAACCTGTTGGTATGAAAAGGCTCTAGTCATCATTGACCAGGTTGGAAGTGCCGCTGGTTTTCATAGACCTTAGTTCATGGGGATGCCAATATCACAAGTCTATTCGCTTAGGAGGATGCCTAGTACCACACCCTGCAAGTTGAGTCATTCTAGAGGTCCATAGTTTTCATGTGACCAATTTGGATTCTGCCCTATTTGGAAAAAAGTTTGAACAGACTTTGTTCAGCTTATAGAGAGAAATCAATGTAAAAAAAAGAAACGTTTTCCCCTAACCCTGACTGATGGCAGTGAATAAAGAGGGTTCATCTTTGCGTTGGAGCCGTCACCCCTGCATGGAGCCTGTGCCTTGCAGTGGCGTCCTCTTGTAGAAAAGTAGGTAAGGCGTGGACGTGGAGCAGGTGTCTGGGGAGCAGGCTCGCAAGAAGTCCTCCTCTTCAAACAGACGCACCTCCGAGTCATCGAAGAGCAGCCACTTGCCCTCGTAGTGCAGGAGGCTGCTCAGCGCCTCCCGCTCCTCCTTGACCCTCTTCCCCTCCTCGGCTTCCTGTTTCACCGGTCCGCTGGTGGTGGTTCTCCTCCTCGGAGCCTCCGCCACTCCGCTGGCCGGTATCTTGTCGGCCTGTTTGCTGCCGGTGAGCTCGTAGCCGTTGCCGGCGCTCCTCTGTCCTCCCAGGAGTCCGACCACACCCTCTGTTTTCTTCCCCCCCGCCTTGCCCCGGTGGAGCCCCCTCGCACCGCCGAAGGACACCTCTCCGTCATCGTAGTGCCCCTCCTCTTCCTCCTCCTGCTGCTGCTGCTTGGTGCTGTCTCCTCCTCGCCTCTCCTCCTGCTCTTCTTCCTCTTCCCTCACCTCCTCCCTTTCCTTCTGCTGCTCCTTCTCCTTGCTCTGTGGCTGGAGCCGCACATCGTGCAGCTCCGACATGCGGACGTAGGCGGTGTAGTGGCCACTGCTGATGGTGACGCCACTGTGCATGACCACTGCGAAGAGCTGGTAGTGGCAGCGGTCCGGGGGCGCAGCGCTCGTGCACCACTCCTCCAAGGACAGGGCGAGCGGGGTCTGCAGCGGAGTGTTGACCTTGGACAGGCCAGCATAGGGGTCCATGCTGGGGAACCACAGACACAAGGTCCACACTGTTAGAGACAACTCAAAATATATACACACGCTAGGGACATGAATTGTCAGAGACCTAGAGAGCCAATATGTCAGAGTCAATACGATATTTATTGCCATTCTGTGAATATTGCGACTCTCAAACTTTGTGAATTTATCTTTCGTGTTGTTTAACGTATGGGTAACCTTGGGATTGGGTTCTACAGCTCCGTACGTGTCTGCCATAGTTTTTTTTTATAGAAAAGTGGCTGAAGAAAACAACATAACACAACTATAGGCAAATACACTATAGTGCCCTCTGTAGAACGGTACCAATATCACCTAGATATTTCTGGCTAACCTGACTAAGCAAGTATTGCGGACGCCAACAATCCCGATACTGGCTTGCAATGCTAGCAATGTTTTCCCCCCAGGGCCACAGAAGACAGAGTTAACTCACTCTAGACCGTTGGCAGAGAAGCACTTGAGGTGGATGGTGACAACCTCTGGGGTCTTGTCGAAGAGGAGGCTTCTCTCAGCCTCTGTGTAATGGTGGCATGTCTCGCAGAAGTATTTGTCCTCGCCGACGATACGCTCCACTGACGCAAACTGGGAGATGGCCCACTTCAGAGTCTTCTGTTCGGGTTTAGGGTCTGGGGACACTATAGGAGGAAGAGGGCAGGCGGCAACACGTAGTTATATATACTGGGGACCAAGGTACTCCTCTTTAAATTCTATGGCTTGACTTAACATACGTATAAAAACATACATAAAATAATAGACGGTTTAACCTATAGAAATTAACCCGGTACAGCCATCATTTCAATATGCTGTAAACATGAGCAGCAACAGCTATACAACACGAGACGTCTAGGGGCGCTCACCCTCAGAGAGGTCGTCTGGGCTGCTGGGCTGGTCCTCCTGGACGGGAACGCTGATGTCCTGGAAGTCTTCCCTGCGCTCCGTGTAGCTCTCGCACTCCAGGCAGCGCGTCCGCAGCACCAGCTTGCCCTGGAACAGCCGTTCCAGGACGTCCAGGCCGTCTGCTCAGGAGAGGGAGGGGCCGTCACTCACACTGACCTCCATACCCTTTTTTTTTTTTTTACTGTCATCAATCGTCATCTCACCTTGGTTCTCCACAGCCTTCTGGTCCTGTGTGTTGCCAGTGGTGGGTTCCGGGGCAGTCTTATCCATCTGAGTGGGTTCCTGCTTGGGTCCGTTATCTGCCTGGGCCTGTTCCGGCTCGGTCCCCTGCTCCGTCTGGTGCTTGGGGGCCATGATGGAGCTGATCTTGCCCATACTGCGGAACTTAGAGAAGATGCTGGGCTGCTTGGATGAAGGCCTCAGCCAGCTCAGCCTGGTTCTCTTCTTCCTCTTCCCCTCAGAAGCTTCAGGGGCACCCTCAGCCGTCCCCTTACCCTCTTCCCCGCTACACGCCACCTCCTTGTTTTCCTCCTTCCCCTCGTCCTTCACCTCCCTTTCCACGGGGGCAGCATCAGCAACAATCTCCCTGGAGGATCTCCTTTTGGAACGGGTGAAGGGCTTCTTCTCTGAGTGTTCATCAGCATCCAGCTTGTTGGATTTGACCGACTTTGGCTTCTTCTTGGCATTTCCCGCCTCTGTGTCGCTCTTCCTCTTTCCGTTGACCTGGCCGTCTTCCTCCTCTTCCTCAGAGCTGGCTGGCAACAGAGTGGCAGGGCTTTCTGGTATGACCTCCTTCCTGCTCCCCCCATGTTGCTCCTTCCTGATGGTGTCGCAGGCCTCCTGGATGTAAGCCAGCAGGCACTGAAGCACCTCCTGGGCATCGTGCTGGAGGTAGCCCTCGTACATAGGGTTCAGTTGCCTGGAAGGACGACCCGTTAGTGGTACTTCCCAGCAAAAACTCTAAGATTATGATTGAATGAAAGCTCATTGATGCCATATTAGGCATGGGCAAAAAAACAATAAATTATCGTATCATGATAGACTTTTGATCAATATTAATATAAAATGTGTTCAATATATATATATATATATATATATATATATATGTTATAACAGCTGGGTTTGTTACTCAAACAGGATCGACATTGGAGTATTTATCAATGAAGAGCAGTGGAAGGTCATATTAAGTGTTAAACTGAAGTGTTTAAATCCAGCATGGTATTTCCTAGTATTTTTAGGTAATTCAAATGATTAATAGTTATGGATATCGATCAATATGATAAATTTATATTGTGATATGTCTTTCAGCCATATCGCCCAGGCCTATGCCATTTTTGATTGGCCCAAGGCTTAAAGGCAAGGCTTCAAATAATGCAGTTTACAAAGCTAGTAGATTGTGGCCATTAATAAGGTTGCACACGCAATTGCTTAAGCTTGGCTTAATGCTATGCAAGGAGACGACAGCTGTACACCTTTGTCAATATTGCACAGTGGTAAACATGAGTGTCTAAATGGATGCTACAGGGATAAGGGGGCGTGGCCTCTCACCTGAGCGTGTGCAGTAGTTTCCGTGGCGGCGTGGCCAGCTCCCCCTCGCTGTAGCCATCCGGGTTGAGCAGGAAGCCGGACTGCAGCTGCTCTACGGACGTGATGAGGCTGTTGAAACTCCCAAGGAGTTCCATGTGAGCTGGCACGCTCTCCTCCTGAGGAGAGGACATAACACTCAGGACTGCTCAGCCATCAAAAGACGGGAAGGGCACCAAACTTTTGGTTCCTTATAGGAAACTACAGAGCAGAAGTGGTAAGCAAGAGGTTTGCGATCTTAGTAGACAAACAAAACTCAAAACTTCCTCAGCATTACGTCAGCTTGTAATGGACCATTGTCAGAAGTTATGGTAGAGACAAGGTGTGACTCATCTTTTCGGAAAAGGCAAACCCTCACCCTATGCAGATTGACACTATGAATGCCTGAAAGTGAGACCCAACCAGCTACAAGCTTGTTAGCTGCTGCTAATGTTCTCTGCCACCGCAAAAAAAAAAAAAGTTTAATATTTGAATAAGACTCCATGGAACATGTTATACTATGGAGGATTGAAGCAGAAAATATATAAATGAAAGTGAAACATGTTGAATGGTAATAATTAGATTGAAACTAAAACCCGAACCGGAAAAACAATGCCCGTCCCTTAGCAACAGATAGACAGACAGTTTTGTACAGACCTCATCTTCACTTTTGACTATTTCTTCCTTGAGTGTGTCTCTGCTTTTGGATCGACTGTATAGATTCTTGATGCCATCTCTGAGCCCAGGGCAGTAGTACAGCACCTATTGACAAACAGTTAAAAAAACGAAAGTGCTGTTCTCCCATTCCAAGTACAATTCAATGAACAGACTTGGAGGTTAACATGATTAGTGGTCAAATATTCCCATTCATTTCCCCAAGTGGTTCTAATGATAATCATACTGTACCTGTAAAACACTGTTCAGGTAGCAGGTGTTGCCCAGGTTATTAAGCCCGACAAACGGCAGCAGGGCCTCAACTTTCTCATAAGGTAGCAGACGACCCGGGGAACCGGTGCATGAAGAAGGTCCGGGGACTACCTGGTCACCACTAGTAACAATGATAATAAAGGAGGACCAGGTTTTTATTTTTAAAATACATATTTAACATAAGTTTTTTACGTCGATGGATAAAAAAATATATGTTTTTATGTTGGTTACTATGATTTTGGAAAAGGTGCGATTGCCGTGACTTTGTACAGATACACACATAGATAGCCACCTTGCAAATGAATCCTCGGATTCGGGTTCAGTTTTGGCCTCATCTGCGGGAGGTTCGGAGAAGTTCAATGTCCGTTTAGCTTCTTTCTTCTGGAAGAATTTGAGGGAAAGTTTGCTCTTCTTGACGGGGCTCCCCAGGGAGGCCACCACGTTGTCCCCCTGCAGCCCTGGCATCTCCACTCGACACCGTACCGACAGACGATCCGAGAGGCAACAGCGCGCCTCGCTGGCAGGAAAACGAAATGGACACCCGTTCAACCCTCGGCCCGAGTTGGTCCCGACGGAACCAAACATGACAAACTAAACGCTGCTGGTTTCATTGTGTGCAGCAGTACGCATTATGAGACTTCTCAATGGAGCAGTTTGTCGATGATGCATAACGCGTTAGCTTTTGCACTGGCAGCCTGTTTCTCAATGTCCACTTGGCATAAATATCGCAAAGTGTGTTTGTGAAGTCAACTTAAGGTTGACTAACGTTAGCGTGGGAGATCCCCGCCGTCGGGAGGACACAGCCTGGTTAATAACACTGAGCGCAATCCGGGAACACCAATTTGGGTCACTTCGCTACGGAGCGGGGAATTTAGTGGGAGGAGTAGATAAAAAAAGACAACATACGTTTTCTTACAGAACCGGAGAACGCAGCGACACAACTACCACGTTAGATTGGGCTTTTTAAGCTTACCTTGCTAGTTCATTTCGAACACAAACAGATGAAAATCCGTTAGAGACGCAATTCCCGCAAAAGCGTGCCGTACAGGAGGAAGTTGGCGCTTTTTCCACCTCAAGACCCGTCGCCTCGCTGCCCAAACGAACAAAAAATAATAATCATGTGGCATTTTTATAACACACTTATAAAATAATATATAGGTTTTAACAAATATATAACATTTTATCAAGCCAGTCGTGTTAGTTTGATACAATACATTGAAAACGCACGTTTTACATTTCAGGCTTTTTTTTGACACCTATTTAAATTAGGACCAGCAGTGGTACTAGTATAGCGGCCATGTTTGTAAGGTCATTTTCTTATGCCCATTACGTCCTATTCTAAAAAGTAATATCTATAGACGTGACACATCTTTATGTCGTCCTCTTAACCACATCAAAGCGGGCTATTTTAGTATTAGGGGAAAATACACTTAGCAGCGTAACAAAAGATAAGTACGCATGACATAAATAAATGTCCTCATCTGGGACCGAAACGTTACAGTTACAATGTAGCCTTTGTGCCAATAGGGGGAAACATTGAACACGAAAATATATGACCACTGACCAGCTCCACAAGACCGAGAGCCTTCGCACCTCTGTAGAGCATCTTCCCCTGTCAGCAAGCAAGGCTAGCCCTGTCCGGACGCCAAGGTAAGGCACCACGCAACTCTGTTTTATTTCATTCCATTAATTCGTCTAGTTAAACATGTGGCCCGACTACTGGCGTCATTTGATGGCACATTTATACTATTATATACGATTTATATCGCGTGTGTTTACGTCCTTTCTACAAACGATACATTGTGGGTGTTCTTATTTAAATTCGCATTACCAACCCGACGCTGCCCCGATATGAAAAAGCACAGGTGTGTTATTTCAGCACAGAGCAATAATTCCCATAGGCACATACGACGATAGTGCATGCAGGGCAGACCTGCCCCTGCTGCATAGTGCCTGCTTGCTCAGCAGCCTGATGTATCGACTTTAGCTTTGCCTCTGCTTCGCGAATTGCGCTTGTTTAGTTCAATTCACTGGTGCTGTAAATCAGTTGGGTGCTGTTGTTAGATACGACGTTTTAAGAGGTTCAGTTGGATCGGTCGCTCTATTGCTTTGAAGGATGGTCGCCAAAACCAAATGAACCCTACATTGGAAGATGGACTGACAGCATATGAGACGCCTGTAGGCACCTCGGTAAACTCTTAGTGCATCGCTCGCCACATATCTTTGGTTGCATACTAAATTAAATAATGAATAGGGAATTTTCTAAATTTAAATTGACCTAAACATTATTTCATTTAACAAGGACTCATAAACATGATAGTCACAAACACGATCGCCTAATATGTCATATCATTTATATTGTTTATTATAAACAAGGAGGGAATAGTTTAAAATATATTACATCATTATAATGCTCATGCTGAAATCAGGTGTTGCTATTGTGGATTAAAAAGTCTATATACACTTGGACCCAGTCCCATTTCTCTCCCCTTAACAAGAAGACTTGCTTTGAGTGCCCTTAGCTGCAAGTCAGCTACTGAGCTGGCTTGCGTTCAAGGGTTGATTTTAAGGGAAATACAGCACTCCCCCATGCTCCCTTAAGTATTGGGTCACCCTACCCCATTGCAGGAACGCGCAAAATCGAGGGTTAGGGCTCAAATCTAGGGGAAGGGGAGAATTGGGACAGGGCCTTAATCTGTTGGACACATCGTATGTACTAGTCTGAACTACCCCAACATACAGAGCTATCATTGGAAATTACAGGGAATCTTGTTATTTATTATGGTATTCTCTTTAACCTTGGTCGGTGTATGTTTCCCTTTGAGCTCTTACACATTCCATTCAGACACAGTCTTTGTTTTTAGATGGAAATGATCTGCTACAATATCAATGCTAACAACATTGAACCAAATTTGCTGGGGAAAACCAGTAAACTCACGATCCATCCACTTTGTTAATGTTACAGAAACCTCCAGTGGTGAATAATGGATCAGATAAACTGTGGGTACATAACTTATGCACCTGTTAACGTCTAACATTTGATGGCAGACAAAGCTCACATCTGGCTGAAGCACCTTTGGAGGCGGTGGTCTGTGAGAGCGTAGTTGGTGAAACACAACACTTACATTTGATTTGCACTGTAAATCAAATCCTCTTCTAAAAGCTTCATCCACCTGCAAAGATTAGTTCTCTTTAGTAGAATATCAACGTCTCAGCCCAGAAGTTCTGCTAAAACAGAGTAGGACTGCTGGCGCTAAGATCAGCTGGTGGCATGGGTTCATTTTTTCCCTGTTTGGATTAATGTCCACTAGCTGAGAGACTGCATACGTACATGCTGCTTTGGAGAGCCGTGCCGTTCTCAAGGCTGCTGTCTTAGGTGCTGTCTTAGCTGGGTGGCATGGTAACCCATGATGGCTTCCTAGACAACCTCTCTTCCACCGCCATTTCCAGCCCTCCCGCTCACTCGGTCCCCCCAGATGTTTGTATGGAAGCAGAAATAGCTACAAGATAGGCTGCACGGTACACTCACAGAATAGCAAAAATGTCCTCAATTCTGCTCTCCTATTGCCTGGCTAGCCCGTCGGTTTTGGGGGGGGGGGGGCGGGCCCCCCCCCCCCCCCCCCCCCCGCCCGCCACCGCCCGGCGGAGGGGGCGCACGCACGCGCCGGGGG
>JAOPJL010000017.1:1804080-1821118 GCA_027123545.1 Trisopterus esmarkii
CCCCCCCCCCCCCCCCCCCCCCCCCCCCCCCCCCCCCCCCCCCCCCCCCCGCAAGAGGTTCTTCTTGATGGCTTTGGGTTTGTGCCAGGCAGAAAAGAAGAGAATAACAGGGACAGGCTCTTGGATTAGTTACTCAGCATCCATGACGGTTGAGAGACATACAGATGTATTCATTAGACTCTAGGCTACAGTCATTGTCAGTAGCTGCATTTGAACATTAAGCAGCCCGAGAAGTAAGGCATACCGTAGAGTCAATGAATCAATCAGACATTGGAAGCAGAACATGCAGATGTCTGACAGTTTAGATGACCAAATGAAAAAACTATTTGGTTCAAAACCATGCTTCCTCGAGTAGGTAAATGGCAGTGGCTTGGCAAACAGCATGACCAAACTAAAGGATATATGAACATTTTGGTATAAAATGGTCAATCAAGGATGTCTCATGCATTGTTGTTTCACTCAAGAAAAGAATAAATGAAATGAAGTTGTACATTTTTGAAATTACATTTTTGAATGAGCACATTGTTTCGAGTATTGTTCTTATTGACACTGGTGTGCAGAGACATGCAAAGAATATTAGTTGAAATGAAGCCGAAAATACAGTTGATGACTCCAAGATATATAATTAGAAAACCAACCATGCTTAAAATACTGTACTGTTTCGTTGCACAAGAAATGCCTTCCTTGAACATTTAATCAAATGTTTTCCACATTCATGCAAAGCCTGATACAAAGCCAACGACTTAAATAAAATGACAAATAATTAAATTACACATTTAGGGAAGACATTTCATGTGTATTAAAACAACTGCGGTGGGGGGAACTCACCTTAAGTGTAACTGATCAATTCAAACTAAATACTAAATCCAAATGCTAAACGCGTTCTTTTCATCCATTAATCCGCAAGCCGTTAAAAAGACAAATTAAACAATCACTTATTCGCAAATACAATAAATGACAACAAGAGGAATACAAGCCAATCAGGGTACCTTTTTTTTAATCAAATAAATAAAAGTAAATGAGTACAAATTGATTTAATATATACAACTCACTTGTCCAACTCTGTAAGCATGAATAAAAGGAAAAAACGGTTATGGTTAAATTAGAGAATGAGATTAATAAAACATAGTTCTGTTTTAAAGTGCTATTTAAAACAGAATGGTAATCCAATAGCAACAGCAAATATCCAAATATCAGGCACTCAATGTGTGACATCAATCGACACATCTGGAACAATGGTCCTCATTTATATAGCGCTTTTATCCAAAGCGCTTTACAGTGTTGACTGACATTCACTCATTCATGCACACACATTCATGCACACCGATGGCGGAGTCAACCACGCAGGGCGACAGCCAGCTGGTCAGGAGCAGTCAGGGTGAGGGGTACTGCTCAGGGACACCACGACACTCAGCTAGGAGGAGCCGGAGATCGAACCAGCAACCTTGCAGTTACCAGCCAACCCGCTCTACCTCCTGAGCTAATGCCGCCCCTGATGGTGCAGACCGAGTCATTTTTCCTGCCCAATGCCAGTTCATTAATATCCATCCAGATCCGACATCCCTTGATGGCATTCATTTTAATCTCTTCTAGGGCCCACATCCCCTGAAGGATGGGAATGATGTGGCAGACATCTCTTGAATGGATAGGAATGATTGCCATCAAGGGATATCGTCTACAATCATGTTTTTTCAGCATTTCAGGTTATATTACATTTGTATCGGAATAAAACATGCAACGTTGTGCACATACAGGTCGAGAAGGGAGTCGACCACCTTCGATTCTGACGATATCAAAAGGTTTAGAGTTAGATACATAGTTGCCTTAGAGTGATAGATTTCACCTGGGTCTGGATCATCTTAACGAATATGTGGGCGCGTATTTTGTTTAGCATAACATCCATTCAGATCGTTAACTAAAAGGTTATTAACAATGAATGGTTACCATTGACCATGCTAGTTGCATCATTCCGACATGCCCATGGCTAGCTGAGGCTAGCAGTATTAGCACTTTCGTTTATACAAATATGACCGTTTAGCCACAAAATAAGGGTTCGTTTTACACAGAAATGAATGACTGTCAAACAGAATTATCGAAACTATTACTGTCACTGAACGTCGAAGACACTTACTGTTGTATTGGGTGTATGAATTGGGCCGATGTGACACGCGTGGTCCGCCGGTTATCTGCGATCCGGGAAGGAGGAAGTCAAGGAAACGATCGAGCAGGGAGATCTCAGGAGGTTGGGGGAGGGGACACTTATCATTTAATATCACATGGATCCCATGCGATTCTCGATTTAACTGTGCGTTATTTGCCACACATTTCAGTTGATTAATACTAAGATAAGTAGATGGCCAAAAACAAGAAGCTACGCCACAATTATATGGAAAGTTTATGCACTTTAGGTTGAAAGCTACTATAAACACAGATCCTTACATTTCAATTGCAAATTGTATTCGATATTAATGATTGTAACAGTGAAGTTCAATACTATTACACACTTTTCAAACTCTTAAGAAAATGATGTACAGTATTTTTCAGATGGCCTAAATCAATTATGTTAGCAATAGGTTTAAATTACATGTGAACAAAATAATTGTTTAGCCATTACGATAATAACCTATAAAGATAAAACCGATCCAAGGCAAACACCAAGTCTAATTTGGTTCCTCTGTGAAGTTCGGTTGGGTGGTTGAAAGGGACGCTTGTAGGCTCTGAACACTTAAGACTGGACGAGTCGTGTGACTCATCCATTTTAATGGGTAAAGACAACATCATCAGTTGCTGTTCCCAGCTCCTGCCGACTTCTGGCCAAGCTCCCTGGCTCTCTCTGTGGCGGATTCCACTGCACTCATGGTTGCTGCCCTCAGACCCCCTTGCTCCAGTGCATGAAGTCCATATATCGTTGTCCCTCCCGGCGTGCAAACCTCAGAGCGCAGCTGAGCAGGATGCTTTCCCGTGTCACGTAATAATCTGCCAGCACCCTGCAATGGAAAGCAACACGGGGACATCTATAGAGAAGGTCTGAAACAGCCCTATATCCTATACAGCAAAACTAATGCAGACAAAGAAACAGCCAGTCTAAAATGGAACCGTGGTAGCTTCACTACTGACCACAATTGTCTGAGCTGCGATGCTGTGTGCGAGGGAACTTGGCATTCCCATTTTAACAGCCCCTTCCGCCAGTGCTTCAGCAAACAGATATACCTGCAGAGTACATTAACATTTTAAAAGTAATAAATGACAATTACATGCAAGAGATTATTGTTTTATGTTTAAGTCACTGGGAGATTAATATCACAATACTATTATTATTTGGATACATCTATATAATGAACTTATACATTTTCAATGACTATGAATTCCCATACACCACTCACAAAGGCCACACCACTACCACTGAGTCCAGTGTGTACATCAATCCAGGCCTCAGGTCCTTCCTCCACTAGGCCACAATGCTGCAGCAAAGAGCTTAGTAGAGCTGCATCCTCCGGCTTTGCAGAGGAGCCTCTTGAAAACAGGAGAGCCCCTTCCAGGAGCAAACATGGTAGGTTAGGCATCAGCCTGAGGATCACTGAATCTACTGGCAAGAGCTAAAAGTAGAAGGGTCATAAGGTCATTTGCCAATTATTTCACTAGATGTTTGACTAGTAGAAGATCATTAGTGGACAAAATAACTCACAAGCTCTAATGTGGCCAATGTTACCCCCGCTGCAACAGAAACAATAATGTGTTTCTGAGTTACAAGTTGTGAGATCTCAAGGAGAATTCCTGGAACCAGGTGGGGCTTGACAGCTACGAAGACCAGATCTGAGCCAGAGACCACCTCAGAGTTGAAGTGTGTGACTGAGATCCCCAACTCCTAACAAGCAAAGCGAAAGACATGAATGAAGACAATATATCTCTGTCACAATGCTCTCAAAACTCCTTCAGATCACAGTATACCATAGTGATCCAAGACTCCAGACCCCCCAAAAAAGTGAGGAAGATGCAAACATTGGGGTTCTTTGAAAACATAGACATGATTTACAATCCTGGCCACAGCTCAGATGGCATGTTACTTTGTCGATATGTGGGGTGTAACAAACCTTTGAATCAGCAAATAATGGCCAATGTTTTGGTATTGTGTGCATGTGTATCAAAGGACTTGTGAGTACAGTGGTACCGATAAGAACACAGTATCGGACACTTCATACCCATATCTGTATGTGTCCCTTCCAGCAGCTAGTATATTATGATTGTGCTTTGTGCATGACATTTGGGGCTGGACTTAATGGTTTCTCTCACATCTCTGAGTAACCAGATTGAACGGATAATTAAGAAACACTGGGATGTTCTCAATACAGATCAAGCATATTCAACCCCCTTTAGAGATCCGTCACAATTTGTACACTCCAGGGCTAGAAATATGAGGGACATCTTGGTGCATGTGGACACTTTTGACTGTTCCAAGACACCAAGGGAACACCTCGATGACGCAAAAGGTTTTTTCCCATGGCGTAATTGCACATCATGCACCACTACTGGTATGAAGAGAACTAGTCAATTAAAATACTCTAAGTCAGGTTAAGAATACACAATCAACTTATTCCTAACTTGCAGCTCTGTAAATGTCATTTATTTACCAACATGCCCTTGTGGATTACAATACATTGGCAAGACCAACAAGCAACTAAGAATCCGGATCAACGAAAACAGGAGTGCCGTCCACAGGGTGGACATGAGCTCACCAGTGGCCAGACACTTCTCCACGGCTGAGCACAAGATGACAAGATGAAGTGACTGGGAGGCAGTTGGAATAGTACGTCTATCACCCAGTCGCAGAAGCCAGGAGGTGGAAAGTAAATGATTACAATGTGAAGCACGCTGGATCTTCTACATGGGCACATTGTCTCCTGAAGGACTCAAAGAAGACTTTGACCTGACCTGCTTTTTATAGCCATGGACATTTATGTGTTACATATGTTCAATGTTTCTCAATATGCACTTGCAATGATATTTAGTATAGATTAAATGTTTTTTCTACTTTGCAAGAT
The DNA here is from genome assembly GCA_027123545.1 of Trisopterus esmarkii. Lineage (NCBI taxonomy): Eukaryota > Metazoa > Chordata > Actinopteri > Gadiformes > Gadidae > Trisopterus > Trisopterus esmarkii. The sequence goes on from JAOPJL010000017.1 coordinate 1,809,120, forward strand.
GGTTGAACATGTAATTAGTCTCAGGTGCCTGTGAATTGTTTGTTAATTGATCGTATGGGAAAACGAATTGTGATTGGTCCATTCAAATCCTGCCAATGATGTCATGTCTTATATATGATGTGTGATGAACTCTTATTGCCTGCAATTCACAATGAAAATGAAACGAAACGTTTGCACTTCCACTTTAGGGCTCTTATAGTATGGTGAAGCCAATAAATCACTTTCAGATGTTATACTCAGATCTAAGATATTTTTTGAAAATAAGAATTACCTCAAATCGTCCAAAGTTCCTAGCTGATGGGGCACTCACTTTAACATTCACAGGAAGAACATCTCCTGGAAAGCGAATCAAATATTAGATTATATTTTCCCTAGACTACACCTCGGCTTCAACATGCAAGTGCAATGCATACAGTACTCTGAAATGATACATGCATGTGAATGAAGTATGCACAAGTAAATACATGCAAGTATTTGTATTTACAGGGATTCTTTCTTCTTTCTATGCATTTTTAACTTACCAGATAAGATCCCCTTTGCTATTCCATATGCCATGTTTCCTGCGCCAATAAATCCTATCCTTAATGGCATATCCATATCGGGGCCTGTTTTTACCTGCGAAAGGTATGCGCAAGAGGCAAAGAAAACAATTACATGAAATAACATATATAATTACTCATCTAAAGGTCGAATGATACATTGGTTAGCTATATGTTTAGAATTTGGCCATAACAAAGCCATATGCAACTCCTACAATTATATCCAAACGTCGGATTTATATTCTTTTGAAAAGGTTCAGCCTGTGGCCAGTGGGGGTTTGATTCTGCTTCGTCTGAGTCTTCTCTCACTTCTTTATTTATATCGTGGACAAATGCTAGCGGACACCATGGTGCAATTATGTTCATTTCATACCGCCACCCACCCTGTATCATTATGGGGGCGCTGCACGGCCTTATGCACATTTAAGAATTTCCAGCGGATCTTCACTTCAGACCTGTAGTAGCCGGCTGCGGTCACCCTTCTGGGCTACTTTGAAAAGCTGGTCGTTCACTTTCCTTCCGTCCAGGCATTTTTTCATGTCAAGGGCCTTGAGAATTTCTAGAAGTAATTCTGTCTCTTATATCCCAATTATGTTTACTATTATTGCTCTCATCCATGTTAAGACAGCTGAAACTCGCAACTCCGTGGTCAAGCCAGCAATCCCTAAATGTGGAGTGCACGCGTATTCTGTCCTTAATGGCAAAGGCACTAAAGCACGGGCCGACATGGAGGTACCGTTTTCACATTTGACTACGTCGGGTTTTATAAAAAAAGAAAAGAAAAAAATGTGTTAACACAGGGTATATAGGACAAATGTATCGCCTACACACCAACACTGACAATGGCAGATATATTTCTGAGAGGGGCAGAATGTGAAAAGACGCCAACTCTCCATGTCAGCCCGTGCTTGGCAGTTCCAATGCATTTTCCATAAAGGCCAGAATAATATCAGGTCCGTCCGTCTGGCCCACGGAGTTGCGATTGTTGGCTGGCTTGACCGCAGTCCTATTCTGCCATATTACACGTCTACAACAACCGAGCAAAAGTGTGCAGAGCACTATGCAAGTGCTTCAGAGTAAAACCCAATCAACTCGGCGGACGACCAAACGTTGATAATATAATGTTATTTAGGAAACAGTTCATAGAAATACAACACACGTGCTGCTGTTTTTGTGGACATAGAGTGATAGCATGTTTAATAAACGCCGTATCAGACCGTTCAATTATTATAAACATCGCATATAACGTCTGTAATAAGTTATGTGTTCACCTGGTCCAATTCAAATATTCCACGTTCTTCACAAGTCAAGTCCAGGCTGACACAACTGTCTCGTCTGTCTTTCTAGTAGTCAAATGTGAAAAAGCAGCAGGCGTCTCTTATTTTGTATTGTTTATTGGCGAGTAGCACATAACTTATAGATGCATTACCGCCATCTACTGGTATGGAGTGTGGAATAAATAACAACCTCCCTACTTAATTTTTTTAAATTAATTAATTAAATAAACCAAAAAATACTACTAATAATAATAAATAAAATAGTAATACATATATATATATATATATATATATACACACATTAATAATAATTAAACTAATTTATAACCTATTTTTCCAAACAAATTAGTAACCCTAAGAAAATGAAATAGAATTTGATGACACTTATTGGAATTATTTTGTAAACTATCTATTAAGTCTAACTGTTCTTTCTCTTTTCTGAAATCCTCCTTCATCTGCCTCTGTCTTGCTCATACCTCTCACAATCCATTATAACGTGTTCTACATTCTCTTGTTGCCCACAATCACATCTGCCTGTTTCATGTTTTCCTATTAAAAACAGTTTACTGTTCAGCCCTGTGTGCCCACATCTGAGTCTCAACAAAACTGACTCCTCTGTTCTTCCCTCCACATCTCATTTCATTTGGCCTCTGTAGTACCATTGTCCTTTCCGCTCTTCCTCCCAAAGCTTTTGCTATCTCCTTTTCAGTTCTTGCTTAATAATTTATTTTATTTAAATTTTACCTATATTAATACTTAACTCAATTGTACTTTTTTTTTTTAAACTTTTTTTTGCCATTCTATCTGCCATTTCATTACCCCTTATTCCATTGTGTACGGGGACCCATAAGATAACTATAAGCCCCATCATTTGAATATGGTATAATGTTTGTTGCACCTCAAACACAATAGCTGGTCTTCTGTCTGAATGGTTGAACTGCAGGCTATCTAATGCTGAACTGGAATCTGAACAAATAACCAAACCTAATGACCTGCTGGTGTCCTAAACCCAAAAACGAGCATATCCTACACACCCACCGTTTCATTAGCTGATTCTGTACACCGCTGAAATGGGCGGTGTGATTTGTTATTTGTATCAGCTGGGCCTTACGTTGGTAATGCCCCATTGGAATTGAAAACGATCAGCCTTCAGATTTGGATAATAAAATAAGGTAGGCCTACATTTGAGCACGATTTAAAAACTTTTATATTATTTTTCCTGTTTTTTGTAAACTTGTTAACAATTAATGAAGTGTTAACTTACTTTTAGTAGCTGTGAAGTTTAAGATTAGACTGTTTGATAGGCTTGAATGAACTCGGGGTCTTTGTTGAGGAGGTAGGCCTAAACCTACGAACGTTTGATGCAGGTTGCAGGGTAATTCCGTGACCGCAGTTTATTAGCCACAAGATCACTGAATAAATTAACAAGAAAATTACTTTTTATTTGATTATGTGTAGAGTGCACTGCGTTGTACACGGTTACTGAGATTGGATGTCTTATTTTTCCCATTTTATTATATCGAGGTGGACTTATATTTGAGGCTTCGCTAGTGACATGACATCTCCTGTTCCTCTAATGTTAAGCATGTGGTACAGCTGTCTAAAGTATAGGATATGAATTTATTGTCTGTATTGTTTTTTTCATTGCAGTTACAATGGCCCCGTTTGTCTTTCGACGACTTCGTTCGCTACTTTTCTGTCTGTTAACATTGAGATGCCATGTCAGCAATGGGTTATTTGAATGGTTAAAGCCAGCACAGACTCCTCCTGCAGCAACTCTCCCAACTACCGGACCACCTGCAAAAGACTTCACCCCGTTTGAAATGATTATTGCAGATGATAAATTATTGGCGGAAGCAAGGCAGATGGAGCTCAGCCCCTTGGGTAGCTGCCATTATAAGGTAGGCTTAAACAAAATGTAAAGTGTTTCGCATTACTTGCATTGCTGATGAACATAACAACCCGAGCTAGGAGCAAGCTTGAGGTGGCCACAGAGTAGGCCTATCTGTCATTGCAGGTCTTTGAATATGTGATGTCCATTTATTTTTCAATTGAACACGAATCCTTCCTATCCTTTGAAGGTGGTTATTCAGTTGAAGTCCACCTGTGAAAGTCTATCAGAAGAGCATCTTGCCAAGCTGGGAGTGATGCTGTTCAACTGCCAAGCCCAGGTGGAGGGCCGCCCAACTTACCCCTGCACAGAGGAAATGGTATATCCTGTTTTAGATACCTAAACGACAGGAACGATGCGGAAAACCATAAATCAATAAATGCATGGTGGTCTTACTAAATGTTATTTGAGACATTGTTGGGAGTTGTTTTACAACTTGTATTGGATTTTATGTTTACAAAATAGTCTCTAAAAGAAAAATACGCCTATATTTCAATATTCCGTTCTTATTTGCAGTCAATTAAGGAGTGTACAGCAGAAATGGACTCTGACACATGGAACGCGTATCACATAGTCAGCAACCGAGTGCGCTCCGTGTGCTACAGCACGCGCCAACTGCACTTTCGGCGAAAGGCGGAGATGACCGTGAATGCTCTCATCTCCACAGCCAGCAGCCAACTAGATGCCATGAATGACCTGAAGGTACGTGTTCTTGCCTTTTAAAATTTTAGCGAATTTGTCAAGCTGATCGTCGAGGTTTATGTGGACGCTGTGTGCAGAAAGGCCCATGTCATGGGAATATGCGTCTACGACAGATGAGACTTCTAATGCAAAAAAGAACACAATAGTTTAGAAAATGAACCTATTTAATGTATGCATACACCAGTCTCCTCTCTAGCGGAATACAGTTTCACAGCCTTTTAACAGTCTCACCCTCTTCTCATCATGTGAGGGAAATGTTTGCATACAGGAGTTTTTGCTCACAACGATAAGGGGGCCTTGTGACTGCTTCACGCCAAAGTTTAACAAAGGTGAACTAGGTCAGTCAAGTTAACAGATGGAGTGGCTAGATAACATAACCTGAAGAAAACAAAGCTTAAATTATTACAACTAAACATTATAAGGATTTTCCATCACACCTACTTTTATTGTAAGCTTCGAAGTTTTAATGTTGATAACAGCCTACCTTTCGTGAAAATATTTCATTCCGGTTTTTACTAGTAGTCCTCTGTCCTTTCTCCGCTACCCTTGAATATAAACGGATTGCAGATTTTTGTCAAAGTGCAGCAAAATGGCTGGCATGACCTTGAAGGACCTTCCTCATCTCTACAAGGTTAGGACATTGAAGAAGGTCCAGTCAACTGGCTGATCCTAGTCAACACCAGTACCCAGAGTTTATGTTTTCAAGTTGCTGCAGAAACGATCTGCCAAGGTGTTAAATAACTGGTGATTTTTGTCCTAAAACAAATTGCCCCTCAGATAACAGATATCCTTGATACTTGATCACTAAGATAAGTTGATGGTCTTAACTGTGCCGATCCCTTCTTGGTTCTAGGATGGCCAAGTTGAGCTCAAGCAGTTGACTGTGGCTTCATTGGATAAACTCATGCAAGGCCACAAAGCTTTGCAGGCCCAGCAGGGTGTACTGTGGGAGGGTCAGGGGCAACTGGAGCGCTCTCTTGATGTCAACCTGGAGCAACTTGGCAAGGAGAAGGCCCTTATAGCCTCTGGACAACAGCTGGTAGCACAGCTCATTCAGGGCATTACACACAGAATGGGTAAGAACAATAGAAGTGCCATATATTGTAAATGTGACATGTTCAGAGCGATGCAAGCAAATGCAGCAAAGCAATACTAAAACCAGAGGTATATTTGTGTCCCAACAGAGGGACACAAATATACAGAATGTGGTCAGAACGTGTTGCTGTTGAAACTGCTGACTGCCATTGTTTAACATGTTTAATGAAGTGATATGAATGAACATGCTACATTTGTTTCTAATTATGAGTTTATGAATTGCAATTCATTAATATGGACTAGTCACATGAGTTGCAAAAGCTCTGCCCACAGCTGTCTGTCTTTCCTTAGAGAATGTGAGTGAGCAGTTGAAGGACCAAGGGTCTGAGGTGCAAGAAAACCACAAGGCCATTATTGAAGACCTGGCAGACGTTCGAGACAAAGCACAGGATATCTATCATAAAATCGGTAAACATAACCCTGAATAATTAAATGCAAATATGTTGTATGGTTTATCTTTTCCTCTCTGTACTCCAGACAGTAGTATGGTGGAGTTTGTTCAATACCAGGACACGACAGTGCAGTACTACACAGACCTGATGCGCAAGCTGGAGCGGATGAACGGCACGCTTGGGTTCATGCTGCATTATCTTGACGGCATGCAGAGCCGCATAGAAGGCCGTCTCCACATGATCCAGGGATACCTCGGCTGGGCAGGTATACAAAGAAGCGCTTCCAAGCAGGTGGTGCATGTGTTAGAGATGACACTCTTCACAATAGGGAAAACATGGGTCTATTCCAGTGAGGGGTGGCATAGACTAGTCGACGGGTCGACGTTACTACCACCAGTCGTTTTGGTTAAAAGGCCTATGCCAAACAAATGTATTTCTGTATGTTTTTTTTCTCCCCATGTAATTGCTGACACGGAATCAGACATTTTGAATGTTGGAATATATATTTTCATTACATTATATAATAGGCCTGTTGTGTTTAAAATGTATTATTATTATTTTTTAGACAGGCCTGAATTTGCACTACTAGCTGGTTGTCTGCCAGTGCAGATCTTGGCAAAATACATTTTTGGACAGCCCTTCTGTCTCCGTGTTTTTTTTTTTTTTTTTTTTTTTTGTGGGTGATGACGTCATCGACGACTAGTCAACGACGCGTCAACATCATTGATAGAAACGTTGACTTCAGACTTAAAAAAAATCAGAAATCAGCAGTGGTGCAACCCCCTTTAGAAACAACTAGTTGGGTGAATATTGACCATGCGATCTGTCACACCACTTGGTGCGACAGATATCAATGAAACCAACCAAGTCTTAAACTGTGAACAGCAAGTTAGTTTACCCAACTCGACAAGCTGTGAAAGGGTCCATTGTTGAACAATGATACAAGCTTTCTTTCTCTTGTTTCCACTTTGTATACAGGTCTAAGCCTGGCTGCCATGTGCACATGCGTGCTACACGCTGGCTATTTACTAATGGGTGCCGTACTGTTGACCTTCCTGCGTAGTCCGTTTTTCTCCCGGGCGATGCTGCTGGTCACAGTCTCCCTCAATGCTGTTGCTGAGGTCAACCAGCAACCAGCGCTGGATTTCACAGGCCTCACCCTGCTGATTCTCATACTGACACTCGGTAGGGCTGTGAGAGCTCACGTGGTGATAGTGGTTCTTATAATGAGCTAATTGTCTGTCACTAAACGTCGTGTTTGGGTGTGTGCATAGGTCATTTGTTAGTCAATCAGTTGTTGCGGACATGCTCCCAGATGAGGGATAAGACGTCGCGCCCGTTGTCACTTCTACCTTGTCAAATCGTGGAGCCAGTGAACCAGCGTGTGTCATTTGAGTACCACTCTACACCACAGAGGTGAGCCAGCACTGGGTTGAGTTCCACAACAGAATTTAAAAAAGAAATTCATGGAACCACACCAGTGTCACTAGTGTATAACAATTAGTCAAGATTTTCCATTTTGTTGTAGAAATTCACATATTGTGCTGGTTTGTAATCCACCCATTTTTTTAGGGAGAGAATTGCATAGCTTATCTTGATAATGCTTGCTTAATTTCCCCACTCAAGGAGTGAATGTGATCACTTGATAGAACAAGACCCTTTCGATTCTTTCATTCCTGGTATGGACCGGTTTACTTTTTTAATATATTACATAATTTAATAAATGTTAGCTATTCAGGGGGAGGAATAACTGCATTGAGTATAAATCTGCATTCACAGATGATCCTTGTCAGTCATCTGACATGTCTCCCAACCAGAACCCCTTGAACCTAGAGGAAAGATTTGTGTCAGTCAAGGGTACACCGACTCAATCCACCCCAAAGCTAATGAGGGTGTCCAGGCTCTCAATGGTGAGAACAGGATCTAGATTTTGTGCACGTTTTATTAGACTTGACCTTTCCCACTGACTTGCCTTTTTCAAACCGAAATTGGATGGTGCTGCAAGGGTTAACATATTAGATTAATGGATTTTACTTATTTCTAATGCCGCAGCTCAGCTGTTATCTACTTCTAAATGAAATGAACATTTTGGAAATCTCAGAAAAAAAAGACTGCATGACTGTTTTAATCTGCTTTGGTTTTATTTCACAGGATGTAATCAAGGTCGTTCCTATAAGAAACCTAGGTGTCTCTGATGTGAGTGATTCACGTAATTCTAGTCTCAACATCTCACTAGCAGGCAACAGGTATGTGTTTTTTTTCAAACATTTGGACCTCCATCTGTTTAAATGTAATGGCCATAATCACACTTTCATTCGGTCCCTTTTTCTGCATTCCACTTCCCTTTGTTATGTCCAATGGTAGCACTTTATCACGGCGCCAGTTGTGCAATGGCATCACTAAGACGGGCAAGGCTTGTAAGAGGAGGGCCACCCGGGGCCATGAATACTGCATAGTCCATAAAGAAGGCTACACTTCTTATGTCAACCCCTGAAAAGCTTTCGTTCAACTTATTTTTAAAAATGTTATTTAAATGTTTTTTTTATTGTTAACTGGAGAGAGGCATCTTTATAGCATTGTCTAAATATTTTAAGTTTATTTATTTGAATAAATTATTTTCACTTTTGTATCAGTCTCAGGTAATTTGTCATCTAATTGGAAATTCACATACAAATTAACACTTTTTCAAATTCATTCAAGTTCATATGAATAAATTCCTAAGTCCTTTAAAATAGAAATTCTATGCATGTCAAGGCGATTCGGATTTCAAATATGTATGTATGCGCTTTAATTGACAATAATTTAAATCTTAATACAATGCAGCCTAGTCTAGTTCATTTTGTTCAGTGTTATGAGGAAGAATGCCAAGTTTGAATCATTTACACCCATTCAGATCAAACCACTATAATAGTTCCCATAGAAAAACGTAACATCCTATAGCCCACCACTTGTCTTCTAATGTAGACCTGATCAGCTGAAACCCTGGTATCTCGGCGTCTCACTTGCGTGCATTGTCGTAGTTGGCCACAAACCAATCACAGGTTTCCTTCAAAGCTGTAAAAAAAAAAAAAGTTTAATCTATTGGAATAACGAACTTCCTGCCATGCTTTATATTGTCTTCAACACACAAGCGCAGGAAACACCAGTACCTTTTTCAAAGGGCGTAAAGGCAAAGTTTGGGAGGTAGCGCATCAACTTTGCATTGCTGGCAGTCTTTTTGAACTGACCATCTGATTTATCTGTGTCATACTGGGGGGCAACGGTTAAGGAAGGCAAACCATTTGTCAGCATTGTGAGACTATCTTTATCTGAAAGGGTGACATCATTCATCAGGGAAGTCAATGTGTGTGTTCTCATTCTTCATAGTTTCATTTCAGTTACATACTGTATGTCACTACTTTGAAATGCATCGAAAGGATACAACCACTTCTCCTTTGAAGTCAAGTGCTCGCACCACTGCCTCGGCTGCTTCTTTTATGGACACCTCTTCCTTCTCTCCAACTAACCAATGAGAAAGGAACTACAAAGTTTGGCTCGCTCACAAGCATAAAAATGTATTGGCTGTTGACCATCGAACTCACCAGAGAGTATGATGGGCTCAACCTCATTATAGTCCCTCAACACCCACAGGACCAGCCGGGCCAGGTCCAAAGAGTAGATGAATTGCCTTCTTGGCGTGCCAGAACCCCATACTACCAAGGGCTTCCCATCCTCTAGCAAGCACAGGAGGGAAAAATACAATTAAATAAGTACTCCAATATCTGCACCCAATTCTTGCTTAGCCACGACATGTCTTACTTTGAGCCCTGTAGGCTTTGTGTATTAAGCCAGGTAGCACGTGTCCATCCTCAATGTTAAAGTTGTCATGAGGACCAAACACGTTGGTAGGAATCACAGATGTGTAGCTGCGCCCATTCTGCTCAAAGTAAGCCCTGTAAAAATAACCCTCGAAATAAATAAGATGACACTTGACATGCATAGGTACACATTCCATTTAAAGATATGTACAAAATAATCAACGGCTTACATACCTATTATGCACATCTATCATTCTTTTTGCATAGGAGTAGCCAAAATTTGACGTGTGTGGTGGACCATTATGAATCTGGAATTTAAGAAATATCAGAATTAGTAATTTTTTCCAAACCATGGTATGTTAGAGAATAGGTGTTGAGGAATAAACAAAAGAAAAATATTTAGTTTTTATCAACTAACATAACTCTTGTGATACAGTAGTATTGGAGTATCATAATTTGCTGTTTATCTGCATTTAAACTGACACATGAACTTAAAGGGACTATATGTCACCGAAATGCAAACACACAGGGAGAAAAAGAGCTCTCCAAGGTTGAAAAAACATCTCCTGGAAATCAGATTATAAATAGGCAAATTATGAGACACTTGCTGAGGTTGCCATACCTGATTAATCAATCTTAGAGTGTCACTTTAACTAAGGTGGCAAATAGTGTTTTAAATATCCCATATCATGCTTGTTTAGGGTTAATAATTGCATGTGGGGGTAATAATAGGATTTGATTACATGCCTGTATGTTAAAAATAGCCCTTATTCTCACATTCTCACTAATTTCTGCTAAACCAATTTCAGCATCTTTCAAAAACATTCAGTTTTGTATCATGTCGCTTTAAAGCCCCCCTCTCTAGTAGCTCTGTACAGTCTGTATGCTGTGATCAGTCGAACGCTTTGCATGTGTGTCGGTAAATTCACACCCCCAAGAAGTTGTAAAGATTGCGGGTAGCCAGGAGGCGGGACTTCTGCACCGCCCAATGCACAGTCTGACAGAAGCTAAGCTTGAGCGCAACCAAGCTGTTTCAAGTACTTATCGAGGGACATTCTCAGTGGGTGCAAATACTCCCCCTGGCTTGGACATCGGTTTTTCTAGTTTAGCAGACGTAAAACATGTATACATACATCATATAACAATCTCAAGCTAAGGGAAAAGTAGAAAAAGCATGATATCACCCCTTTAAAAGTGTTGTGCTACAAAAACACTCAAATCGAGATGTTGATTCTGGTCGAGGAACTCCTCATGGGGAAGAGCATAACCATCATGTAATCCACACCATTGTTTCGTCAATAGGATAGGTGGTCTTGTCTGGAAAGATGCATGTAGAAAGGCAGGAAACCACTTTTACTGCATCCACTTCATGTGCTGCCTGCAGCACATTGTCATTTATGTAGATGTTGTTCCTCTGTGGAACACACACACACACAATATAAAATACTCAGCATAATCAATGCAATTCCTGTGAAATTTGTGTGTGCTGTGGTTGCCTCTTACCCAGAAGTCCAAATTCACCCTCATGTTCTTAAAGAGACCGCCCACCATTGCGGCCAAATGAATGACATGGGTAGGCTTATGCTTTTGGAATATGGCTTGCGTCTCCTCCTTGTTCCTGAAGAAAGACCAGGGTAAAGAGAAAGTATTTTAAATGTTTGTGTGTAAGCATGGTAGTACAACTAGCTAACATTTGGTAAAAGCAGCCAGGCAGGTAGAAGCAAATGTGAACATACATGAGGTCTGCATCTTTGGAGGAGAGAAAAATCCACTCTTCCCCATCCTTTCCTGCCCCCTCTTCGTTGATCACATGCTGTATGGCTCTTCCCACCAAGCCAGAACCTCCCGTCACCAGTACCCTCTTTGGACCCGTGTGGCACCCTGCCATCTATTAACAGATCACAATTAGAACAAGCCAGCGGCGTCTTCTACCCTTTTCTACCTGGGCAACTCTTTTCAAAATCTGGCCCCAGTTGCCGGAAGAAAGTAGAATCATCAGAGCGTCATGGGGTGTTTCTGACGTCGCGAAAATGTTTTCCCCATAACTCCCAGCGATCTGAACGCGCCATTAATATAGTAATTTATGGCACATTGTCAAAATTAAGTTTTTTATTGTTCCTACGTGTTTACAATCTTTATTCATTCATTCGTCGCGGCCAAACTGACAGCTCCATCCATCCATCCATTGTCATCCGCTTATCCGGGGTCGGGTCGCGGGGGCAGCAGCTAAAGCAGGGGGCCCCAGACTTCCCTTTCCCGAGCCACATTGACCAGCTCTGACGGGGGGATCCCGAGGCGTTCCCAGG
>JAOPJL010000017.1:2004730-2015014 GCA_027123545.1 Trisopterus esmarkii
CCGCGGGCGGACGCGGGTGCGGATAACAGGCCATGGGGAATGTGGCCCCCCCCCCCCCCCTCTATTCCAACAGCCCATCATAGTGTTCACATCACGCAGGGTTTGATGTCCTGGCAGACGCTCTGGTGATGGTGGTGGTGGTGATGGTGATAGTAAGATCCACTGGTCGATGGGTGAAAGGAGGAGATTCCGTTAAAGTTCAACAAAAAGTCTTTCCTGTCGCAGACGGAGGAGTGGCTCTGGTACCGCGGGATCCCGACTTCACGGGCGGGCAAGAGAAGGGGAGAAAGGGGACAGAATAAGAGGAAATACAGGGTGTTTATATAGATATGAGAACGACAACTGTGTTTGGCACAAATGATCTGGGGTTTTAATAATTAAAATAACAAACTAGGACTAGGCTACTACAAACAATGTCATCAAAACCCAACAATAAATGGGTAACTTTTTATTTTTGCCTGCATAGGCTGTTGTGGAATTGTAAAAAGGACCAAGCGACACATGTCCACAGTATGTGTGTAATTTCCCTTTCCTTCTAAAAAATCAAACTTTTATTTTTCGTATAGGCCTACGCCAATTGAATAAATAATCGTTTTGAGTTTTATCGTTTTGAGATTGTAGGCGCACGCCTGTAAATTCAGAATCAGTCGATGGCCTAGGCCTATATAGTATTGTCGGTGAGGATATTTTAGATAGATTTCATTATGGGCAAATTAGCATACATTACCACGAGTCTTTAAACAAAAAAAATACAGGACACGATCTTCGGCAGTCAGAACAACATGTTAGATCCTCGAGAGTAGGCCTAACTTACGTCTTATTTAAGGAACAATGAACGAAGGTTCTTAATTGGCTTAGCAGGGACAGCCTGGTCGTAGCCTATACATCACCTATCCATCCACTCAATTTGCATTTATGCGTTGAACTGAGAAAGAGATGATTATTATGGGTGGGCTTACTCGTGGATTGAATTCTCGCCATTGCGGCTCCACCACCCGGTCCCCCAGCCTTTGTTTATTTAACCTCTAAAATCCTCTGGGCTTTACAATGGTTTATTTGCCTCCGAGAAATCCCTAGACATACATAGAGCCAAAGTGTATCGTATCCTAAATGGGAAGGGACACGGATTATCTAAACAGTCCAATAGGTATGGTTCCCCATCGAGGCCTGTTTTGTAAGGCTCAGTCATATGTCATGTGTAAGAATATTCCAGGTATACATTTCTAGTTTATATGGATGACTCGTATGTCTTGGAATTAAATAGGTGACGGGCATAAACCATAAGCATAAACCATCATTGATATTAATCAGTAAACCGTACAATTGTTTAGTAAAAGGCCTAGGCCTTTACAAAGTTACGCAATATTTGAAGAAACCAACATGTAAACCATGTGTAGTTTAATAAATGTAGTAAGGTGTTTGATAAACACGACCTGAGGCATCGAGGCCTAATAATCTAAGACAGGCCTGCTGTTTTGAAACTGCACACTTAATCAGAATACCACATAGGCCTACACAAATATATCCTTAATATTATCAACGAAACACAAATCTCCACGTTAATAATGTGTTCATTTAAATAATACAAATAGTTGAAAAAACAGTAGTAGGCTTAGTAGGCTATTTATATGGGCCTATTTGTTTGACTACAAAAATTGTACTAATCACGTCAACCTCAACAATTGGTTTACTGATTTCAATATATATATATTTTATTTCTAAAATAATGTCATGTCTATAAATGTCTATAAATGTCTATAAATATTGTTGCTAAGATTACAACCGAGGTGTCATTATAATAATTGTAAATTTTGTAATTTGTAATTTGACGGATCGATGGGTTTACCTGAAAGGTCCGAGGCGTGAGTGTCCCGGGCGTTCTGGTGGATGTAGCTCTGCTCTAGGGAGTAGGGCGACATCCCAGAGTGTAAACCGGACGACGCGGAGCTACTGGAGGCTAGGGGCTGCTGCTTGATGTACGGGGCCCCGCCGCCGGACGCCCAGTGGGCAGACGTGCCGGCGTATTGTGAATGACCGTCCAGCGCGCTGGCCATGGCCGGAGAGGATGACACGGGACTACTGCTGCTGTCTGGTCCGTATTCACCGTTCGATGGCACGGGGCAGCTGGCCACGTACGTGGACCCGGGGCTGGGGGACATGTGGGGAACATGGTGGCCGCCGCTCAAGCCATCGTACCCCCCGGCCATCGAATTGCTCATCATATCCAAATTATAACCGTTGCTGTGGCACGCGAAGGTGGCGGATGGCGCCTGGAAATCGAAACTCTGAGGGATGATGGAGGCACCAAAGCCGATGCCGTTCATCATGCGATACATGGGCTTCAGGGCTTGACATTTCCTCCTGAATCCTCTCGGTCTGCGGCGAAACGAACCTTCTTCGAACATGAACTCACTGGCCGGATCGATAGTCCAGTAGTGACCTTTCCCGGGTCTACCCAGTCCCTTGGGCAGCTTGATGAAGCACTCGTTGAGTGAAAGATTGTGCCTGACCGAGTTTTTCCAGCCCTGGTAGGAGCCCCTGAAGAAGGGGAACCGAGCCTGGAGAAACTGATAAATCTCACTGAGAGTCAGTCTCTTGGTGGGAGAGCTCTGTATCGCCATCACGATGAGCGCAATGTAGGAGTAGGGGGGCTTCTCTGGCCGCCGCAGCCCGGAGCTGGCCTTTTTCCCCTTGACGGCGGTTGACGAGCTTTCCGTGGCGTCTTGTTGGCTTAGCATGGTCGGATGAAGGACACCGGATGACGGGCTGGATCTCAGTGGAGCTGGTGGAGGGTCCAGCTGCTGCAGAGGGACTTCGGTCGTCATGTCAGCTCTGACGCACGATAGGCGTAGCTTACGAGTGACGTGCGAAAGGGGGACAAATACGAGAGAGAATGAATTGGGGTCGTGGGGTATATAGATTAAGTATTACTATAGTAGTACTATTCGATTGTCAAAAAAGGAAAATCCTTGCATGCGTCTTCATCGTGGGTCTCAAAAGAATGGAGTGGGATCTTCCGTCGTTACACAGGACTCTCCTGTTACGCTTACGCAGCGGGTGCACGCCGAGCACGCACTGTCAGAGAGAGAGCGCGAGTGCGAGAGAGGGGAGGACCGTGAAGAGTTGGTATCTAGGGTTCAACAACAGGGAATCCGATGAGTGTCGCAGCGGCGCTAAATGGAACTCTGCACGTCGCGCCGGGTGGCCATCGCCAGCCTTAATCCCTAAAGTGAGGGGAAACATGAAGACCTCTCGACCTAGTGCGCGGCGCAGTCCAGCCAAACACAGCCCGACCACCTATCATTTCATAAATCTGTCTTCCCCCTTTTTTCAGAGACCCCCCGCCTCGTCCACACTTTTCGCCGTCTGTGAATTTCCCCCGAACTCAGTGACGTCGGTGAGCCCAATCTGGCCTACGCTATACCTCCTCCCCCTCCCCATGGTCCCCCTCCTCCTCCCCCTCCATATGTATCCCGAGCTCGCTTTTCGAGCTACACGCTATTAGGCGATCTATCAAAGCCCCGGCAGACATTGTAATCAACAGCGCCACACGCCGCGCAACAAAGATGCAAACGTGGTTATTTTTTCTTTCTTTTTTTCTCTATCCAAGAAATCAAGATTTAAAACAAATGCCCGCTAACAACGGAAACATCGAGTTGACATTAAGTAACGAGTATACTCTATCAGGCAAATGCACAGATGGTTCAAAAAGCTAAACAAAAGTCGAAAAAGCGATATCATTTTAATTTACGTAGATCGGGTGCACAGCGTAAACCTAGCTATAGCTTTAGGACCGAAAACGTGTTTCTCAATTTGATAAGAATGTTCTGTTATGTTGGTTATAATTTCCTCTTTAACTCGTTCAGAGCAAAAACAAAGTGTCGTACTGCTGGTCTGGGGAGAGGAGTTGGAGAGATGGAGAGGTGGTGGTCCTTAGCCCTGCTGCATGTGTGTGTAAGAGGGGGGTTGCTCTGAGTAAATGACTTTGACATGAGTGGAAGCAGGCTTTTTCCATCAAGTTCGGCCCTGGATACCACACACAGTGCCCCAGTGTCAGTTTACCGCCTCGGGCTGGAGCCGGCCCCATGGGCCCCACGTTCATTAGAGGGAGAAAACAGAAATTAGGCGAGCGAGCGTCGACAGTTTCCTCCCCGATGGACACATCACACAAAGATTTGTCGAACATGATGGAATTGTATAACCAATAAAGTCAATATCAACATAGGCGGCAAAGGTCTGTCTTCCCTTGCAGCAGACCATTTAGATAACGGTTTTGTAAACGCTCTTCCTCTTACGTTTAGCCGTAACCATTTCTTTACAATAACATTTAGGCCTACCAAAGGTGAATTTATATTTCTATGTAATATTTACGTAACATTTATTCTTCTTATGATTATGATTATGATTATGATTATGATTATGATTATTATTATTACTAATATCATTATTATTAATATTAATATAATTGTTATGGTCATTGTTGTTTTTATTATTATTATTATTATTAGGCCTATTATTATTTTTATTATTATTATTATTGTTGTTGTTGCCATATTTTTTTGTTGCTGTTGTTGTTGGATCATCAGTATTATAAACATGTCAACTTGTTTGTTTTTGTGTGTGCGTGCGTGTGTGTGCGTGTGTCTGTGTGTGTGTCTGTGTGTCTGTGTATATGTGTGCGTGCTGACGCGTGGCAGTGCCACCGACACGGCCTTTTAAGTTTAGATATAGCCCAGAGGATTTTCAAACAATGACCATCAACGGTAATGTCTGTAGGAAGGATGTGCGGATAAAATCATTTTCCACTGTGACACAGAGAAGTTTGAGGACCTTAAAGCCCCAGTATTTCCTGCAACATCAAAACTTATGACCCCCGCTGAGATCTGGACGCCTCGGCCGCCCGAGAAGGAAACTTGTTCCGCGTGAGAGGACTTTGAAGACAGTCTAGCGCTTGTACGAATGACGCTCTTTATGCGCACCAACAGTTATCCCCTCTGAATGTGACCTTTAACATACCTGGAATCGTATAACACGTAAACCACTAAAAATAGGAATATCATACTGCTCGTTATTTGTACATACAAAGTAAGCTATTGTATCCTATAGGCCTACGTCAGAATGGCATGTTATTGTTTTAACAGTTGTGTTTGCTTTACGCGTGTGCGGCATCATCACATCAAAATTTTATTTCTCACTTTTCTTCTATATTTGCTACCTTATTTATATATTTTTACACTGCATCATTTAGAGAGATTTATTTCAGATTCTTGCATATTTTAGGTCTATCTATGATTAACAAAGTCCATATTATTTTTCATCGAACCCATAGAATAGGTCTTTATCTTTGTAGGATATTCACGCATGAATAGCATATAAACAAACCAATAACAATTTATTCCATAGTCTAGAGTCATTTGTATTGATTGCACAAATAAAACTATAATTCTACCTTTGTATCGCAAAAATTTTTTTATCTTGATTTGGGCCAACGTTCTTAAATGTGTTTTCATGCAGGCCTATACATGCATTTTAATATCTTCACATCTGTAAGACATAAAAAATAGGCACGCTTTTCATGGCTTTCATGAGCATCGTCCTCAGAGTGTGGCCCAGTAGCCGGGTCCTTCAGGGGCCCCTGCTCCCGGACAACAAGGTCACGCGCGGTTCAGCGGGCTGGAGCAGCCGACTGTTTGGACTTCCTAACATTGTGTGCGCCCAAACCTTGGGCTTCATAACAGAGGGACGTATTAGCTGTTATTCAATCTTGCACTAGTGGCGCATATCGGATAGGATGATATGCATTCCAGCTAAATTAAATTATATACAGATAGGCTATAAAACAGATCCAGTTTTGAGAGTAGTCTAACATGAAAATGCCGATATTCGAAACGGCACAGGCTCGAGAGATATGCTCTGCAACGCGGGGTTGAGGAAATAGCAAGGGACGGTTTCCACCGATTGGGCCTAGTGGAAACACACAGGTGTGTTCTGGCGTTTCACCTGCAGGTCGCAGCATTGTCCCTGAAAAAACAAAACATTTAGTCTGTCACCTGTCACCTGTCTGACTGGAGGCAGATCATCGTTGCATTGCATTGCATACATTCTTCATGGTTCCCAAGACTACTGCGAACATTACCAATGGTTCAAATCCACTGAAGAAGAATTCCCGAAAAATCTTATACGGATTTAGCATAGACCTTACACGCATGCTGCAGGAGTAACGCATGTCGGTATTAGGACATTTTTGTCCAATATCACGGAGGTTATTGCATTTTTAGAATGTATGTACATTATATTATATTATATTAAATTATATATATATATACATATATATATATATATTATTATTATTATTATTATTATTATTATATTATAGCCTATGTTATTATTAGCCCACCTGCGTCACAAGGCCTTTTGTTATTGCGAATCATCCTCAAGAAAAGTGTTTTATTTAGGCCGTATAGCAGCTACGTTTAAGAAACTTAATGAGAGTGGATGTGTGTTGCTTAACAGTTAACGCTTACATTCAGCCCAACTATGCCTGCCTTTGTATGATTAGTCTGCAAGGGATTACAAAAATATTGCTATTCTCGCTTCTTAATGCCCAACCAAATGTGACGTAAGGGTGTTGATATATAGCAAATATCAGAAAGAGTAGACTAGATATACTGTAGGCTACATTTGAATTCTACCTTTCAATCGATATTTCAATCGACGCATTAAGTCGTCCTATAAAATACAAACTGAATAGTTTAACAAAGCACGGCACATAGCCGTGCTTTGTTTTCTTAACTTTGATCATACTAATCTTTGGTTAACTTTGATTGTACTATTAGCCTTGCTATATTTTAAGCAATAATTTAATTCCCAATATGAAGCGAGGCGACAGCTAGGTGACCTCCGCGAGGCGCGTGTGACGCGCAGGGGTCGGTTTCAGGACCGCGGAGAGCTCATGACAAAATTATCCACGGTCCAATTAGACCGTCTTCCGGTAACAAATACACCTTTCAGAAGTGGTTCCTGATCGTCTGTCAGGAAGTCTGTCTCAAACTTAAAAACGGACATTCAGGCTAAGCCCGGGATTTGTCTCATGGTAAATAGAAAATGTAAATAGAAAATGCTATGCCTAATTCCCTGAATTAATAAATATTTTAGGCCTACTTTTAGTTGAGTTTTTAATCAGCCACTTTAATCAGAAGTATCAAACGACAACATAGCCAAGTAATATAAAAAATATTGAAATCATTGACATCTTTGTTGCTCATGTGTGTTTACTAAATATTGGAATAAATCGGAATCCTGAAATGAATGTTACATTATAGCCTATTTTTAATATATTCAAATCCTGAATAAATTCAACATGTGCAAACATGTTTATTTTTCGTGAGTCTTTTTGAAGATGTCTGTGGGACAATTAATTGTTTGATCGAAAATCCAAAGAGAGAAGCACGCGATACTGCTCCAAGCACCATAAAGACAGCCATAGATCCACTTGTTTCACATCTTTATTAATAAAATAACACATGCTTGAATCAATTTCAGGTAAAATGGCATTTTCATGCTCATCTCGTTGAGACATTGGCCACATATTTACAGCCCACTGAAAACAGATTTGTACAATATTTTTTGCGCCATGTCAAACAAAAACAATGCATTATAAATAGATCGATATATATATATATTTATATATATTTCAACATTTCGCAACGTTTTTCTTTGCCTTCGTACAGTAGAAATGACAATTGAACCATGAAAATATCACTTATTCGCATGGATGCACACGTATGACCTGCAAATTGCCTCACACTTTGCTTAATTTTTAGGGTTAAGGTTAGTACACTACAAAGATAGGCCACGCTACAATTATGATATAGAGTCCCAAATCATTAAGTCTAATATAGGAGGCGTCCAACAAAAGTGCACATGCATATGCGAGATGCAGGTCGTAACTTTTGTCCGTTGAGTAAACTTTATGAGAGCAAAGAGTCGATCAGAAAGCTGCCTCCCCGGGCTTTGGGCATCTTCAGAGATGAGAATGTCACTGAGTTTGGTATGGCCTGTGACGTCAGCTGGAGGTAAGTGAGCGCGTCCCGGCTCCTCTCCGTGCTGTAAGCGGCCTCCGCCAGACTGTACCGGTGGTACGGGTGGGTCGGCCCGCCGCCCGTCTGATAGTGAGCTGCGCACGGTATCGCGTGGGCCTCGACCGGCCAATAGAGCCGGAGATCGGTGCTGACGTTCCCGACCGTTTGGCGGCTATCCTCTCTCCGTTTGAACGGTCTGCTGAGGATGCTGTCGATCGCGAAGGAACTGGAAAACTTGGCCCCCGCCTTCTCTTCCCGGGCGGGCGGGGAGCCAACTGGAACGGGGATGCGCATGTTGTCATCGCTGGAAGTGTGCGCTTCAGGGTCTCTTTCGTGCTCCTTCGGGCTTCTCTTGCTTATGCGCTTCCTCCTGCGTCGGAACACCCCGTCGGCAAAGGTGTACTCACTGTGCGGGTTGAGCATCCAGTAGTTGTCCTTCCCCCAGGGCCTGGAGGGGTCCCGCAGCACTTTGAGGAAGCAGTCGTTCAGCGACAGGTTGTGACGCACCGAGTTGCGCCAGCCGGTGTAACTGCCTCGGAAAAAAGGGAACTTCTTCATGAGGTAGTCGTTGATCTCCGCCAGGGTGAGCCGACCGCTGTTCGAGTCCCGGATGGCCATGGCGATGAGAGCGATGTAGGAGTAAGGGGGCTTGGGTCTCCGGGTGTACGGCTTGCCCTTGGGATCTCCTCCCTGGGCGACAGGTGCGGGGCTGTTGGCGACGCAGTCTCCGTCGGAGCCCAACTCGTCTCCGGACAGCGGGGAGGGGACGTTCCCCTCGGCGTCCATGCACAACTCCATCGGCTTGGGGACGAAGTGGTGGCTGGCGGAGAAAACTTCAAGTTTCATTGCTTTTGTTTTGTTTTTTCTTTCCACTAACAAATATCCTCCTCCCGGACCGATCCCACCTGTTTAACCCCGCGATGATCCGGCTGGTTTAAATCAAAATGACAAGCCGGAGTGAGACTGAAGCTACCGCAGCAGGTGTCTCGCTTTAGGGTTCCTGAACGCGGAGGATCACTTGGTCTCGGGCTAAAAAAAAAAGTCCGGTTGGAGGGGTCAGGAAGCACTACTAAGTGTGAGCCGGTTGCAGCCGAATTGAGATTTGTCTCCGGAGACACGCGTGCCTTGTTATAATATAATCCCTCCGCTAGGGACTGCCCACAGGCGGGGTTTCCACCTCAGAGCCATTGAAGCGATCCAGTATATAAATGTGATTGCACGCTGCATGGTCTGAGCATCATTCCAAACATAGGAGGTGGGGCAGGTAAGCGAGCGGAGTTAAAACACATTGGCATTCACAATGTGTTTAGTCCTGTTTATTGGGTCTCGATCAGTGGTGAAGGGGGACCTTCCCTGATGACACTTTTTGGAGAGAGGAAAATGAACGCATGTAATGTTGCTGTTAACGATTTTGATGAACAGCTTCTGCGTTTTCTTTCCTGCTGCAGATCTGACTCGGATGGGGTTTTCCCGAAAAGCGCTTCCTTGGACCGAAATTCTTCCCTCGAAGAGAATTTGTTGTCTTACTTTTACCTCAGCCTATTAACCTCAGCAAGAGATACCGGAATTCACCTGAGAGCGATTCATCGTCGTAAATCAGTCTAAAGTCAGATGTTTGCACGGGGGCGTTTATACTTGTCTATCAGTGAAGCCCTTTTTTAAATACAAATAGAAAAAACACCACGGTCGGACACGGTGAACCATATTTGAGCTCACATTCAATAGAGCCCAGCTCATACTTCTGTAAACAGAGATCGACTGAGAGGTCATCCGCAGTTCACAGCGTGCCATTCATTCTCAGCGATGAATAATCTCATTGGTTGCAAAAATAAAGTCGATGCGTTGTCTCTGAGCAGGTGAGGAAAAAACAATAGCAGAAATAAAACACGCACACCTTTGCGAAACAGTTGATCCATTCACGTCCATGCTCAAAAACTTTGCCAAACTCCTCGTTATTCCTAATCCATGTGACTCTTCACTGGTGTCGACTTGTTGTTTGTTTACTGTGCCGTGATACAGTTGAAAGTGACATCATTATCTTAGCCCTAGGTGAGTGATAATCATTAATTCTAACGCTAGTATACTGCCTGCTTGAACTTGGCACTGAGCTATGCAGGTTGACAGTGA
Organism: Trisopterus esmarkii; assembly: GCA_027123545.1. Lineage (NCBI taxonomy): Eukaryota > Metazoa > Chordata > Actinopteri > Gadiformes > Gadidae > Trisopterus > Trisopterus esmarkii. Next base: position 2,014,939 of record JAOPJL010000017.1, read on the forward strand.
AACACACACACGCACGCACGCATGCACACACACACACACACACACACACACACACACACACACACACACACACACA